>JAJIYU010007125.1:0-19735 GCA_030144865.1 Tinospora cordifolia | reverse complement strand
CCGCTGTAATATTTTAAATTATGTACTCAATTTTATTTAATTAATTGAGTTTGTGAATTTCAGTTATTTTTTATACTATTGCCTTATTAAATTCTTAATTTTAAGTTATGTACGGTTAAATACGTCTAAGGCATGAAATGACTGAAATAGAAAGTCAAGTGTGCGTCGCTTGTAATGTAACACCGGTCCGGCCCGCCGTTTGGTTTAGTCCACTGCCGAGAAAAATGGTGGACACGTCCAATGCTTAATGATACGGGGGTTGGGGTATTACAGATAAGATGTACCAGAACCTCAGGAAAACCTACTGGTGGATGGGAATGAAGGGGGACATAGCTAAGCATGTCTCTAAGTGCTTAACATGTCAATCAAAAAGGAGAAGACACTGTTTGGGTGATTGTGGATCGTCTCACCAAAGTGGCTCATTTCCTGCCAATCAGATCCACAGACCAAGTTAGTAAGCTGGGAGAACTATATGTGAAGGAAATAATAGAGCTGCATGGTGTACCCAAGACTATTGTGTTTGACAAAGACTCTCGCTTCACTTCATTGTTTTGGCATAGTCTACAAAAGGAAATGGGTACTAAGCTCACAATGAGTATCGCATTTCACCCTCAGACGGATGGTCAGTCTGAGAGAGCTATTCAAATTTTAGAGGATATGTTGAAGTCTTGTGTTTTGGACTTCAAGGGAAACTGGAGCAAGTATTTACACCTAGCGAAGTTTGCCTATAAAAATAGTTACCAGGCAAGCATAAAGATGGCTCCATTCGAGGCCCTCTACGGTAGACCTTGCAGATTACTTGCCTGTTGGGCTAAGCTTGAAAATCATGTATTAACCAGGCCAAACATGGTGGAAGAGATGAACAACCAAGTCAAGTTGTTACAGAGGAGACTGACTACTGCACAGAGTCGTCAGAAGAGTTATGTTGACAAGAGGAGAAGACCACTAGAGTTCCAAGTTGGGGACAAAGTATTCCTGAGAGTCAGTCTTCAAAAGGGTATCAAAAGGTTCGGATTCAAAGGGGTGTTATCTCCGAGGTTTGTAGGACCCTTTAAAATACTTAGAAGAATCAGAGAATGTGCTTATGAGTTGGATCTACCAAGTCAGATGATTCTAACTCATAACGTATTCCATGTCTCCATGTTGAGAAAGTACGAACTTGACCCCTCTCACATCATCCACTGGGAGGAAGTGAACATTCAGGATAATGCTACCTACGGGGAAACTGTGGTTAGAATCCTTGATCCCAAGGTACAAAATTTTAGAACTAAAGATATTCCCTTAATTAAGGTACTGTGGAAGAATCACAAACTAGAAGAGGCTACTTGGGAGCTTGAAAGTGAAATGAAGACTAAGTACCCGCATCTGTTCACTAGGAACACCTAAACATGTACAAGTTTCGAGGACAAAATTTTTTTAAGGAGGGTAGGTTGTAATACCTCATAATTTTGTCAACAAAAAATTATTAATGCAATAAAATTCATTGAGAAAAAATTCTAAAATAATTGGAGGCAAATGAAATCTTAGTATCAAGATGATCTAACTAATGATATAAGGTTAGTGAAATTATCAAATATTAATTAATTAATTTATAATTATGCAAGTAGTGGAACAATTATTATATTAATTATCCAATATAAAGTAAGTAGAGTTAATTATATAAATATTTGTACCCCTCTGAAAATAAAAATAGGAGATAAATACATAGAAATGAAGAAATAAAAAAATATAGAGAAATATAAATTATTAATTGTTGGCAATATTAAAGAAATGAAAAAAATATAAAATAAGTACAAGAGTAAAGAAATAGAAAGGAAAAATATTAGCAAGTCAATAAAACAGAAGAACATGTACAATAAACCATGTTTACATCAATTAGAAAGTGTATAATTAGCAAATTTTGGATAATAGCAACCTTAGAAAGCAATTTTGGTAGTAGAAACTGCATCCAACAGCCCACAATCAATCTGTCCGATCTAACGAACGAGATCAAAACCAAACCAGCGCTCAGGAGCATTGAATCATCAAGATCCAACGGCCCAAAATCAATCCGCTTTATCCAACGGTCCAGGTATGTTTCGTTGATAGCGAACGAAAATTCGAGCACTGCGCTCGAGGTTGATCGTGCGACCAGGATCTGTGCTCGCGTTGTGTTGATCATCTGGTTTTATGCTCAAGGATGATCCAAGCAGCCAGATCAAAGCCGTATTCGAAGATCGAGAATGAGATTCGCACATCGTGATCGAGGTTTATCCAATGGTCTAGATCAAAGTCGCATTCTATGATAGCAAATCGTGTTGTGCTCGAGGAAGATCCAACAATCCAAATCTGAGACGTTTTCGTGAATGCAAACCGTTTCTATGCTCGACGAAGATCTGACGATCCGAATCGGATACGTGTTTTGGTTGATCATGAACTGTTGATGCACTCGAGGAAATTTGACAATCCAGATTAATGCTCCGAAAATTAACCGAGAAATTAATAGAAAAATTCAAATAAAATCCAAAAATTTGGTTTTTAAATTCCATAAAAATTATCCAAATGCACTTGCTATTCTCCTATGCTTGGGGGGCACAAAATTTTGAAGAATTGGCAAGTTTTCTACGAGGAGAACATCACAAACTTACCATTCTATGCCATTTTTAACTCTATATAAATCCCCCATGCTCACCATTCATCTCATCCCAAGAACCAAGAGTTGTGATTTCCTCTTGTTCTCTAAGCCCTCTTCTTGGCATCCCTTCTCACCATTCTTTTTCCTCTTGAGTGTGATAAGTTCTTGATTTGGGGATTCATCTTGGGTGATTTTCTTGGTGCTTGAACGTTAGGAACTCTTGTCTAAACTTTGGGTAAAAAGCATCATAAGGTGGAAGTGATTTTTCTAACACCGCTTTTTCTTATTTGGATTGCTAGCATGTTCATTGTTTGTTTGGCTTTTGAAATCAAAATAATTTCAATTCTAGTATTCTAAAACATATTTTAGTTTCATATTCCATCCTTGTTCGAATTTATGCATTCATAGTGATCATGACATGTTTGGTATCATGCTTAGGCTTTATTTCAAAAAATGATGTATGATTATGTTTGTTTTATGATTTGATTTTCATAATGCTTATATTCTGAAGTTTATTGATCTTAGTTTCATATTTTGAGGTTTATTTGATGATTCAAGATTTAACAAAAGAAGATGGTGAAAATAACCACGTACCATCATAGCAAACATGTGGGTTGCTCTGGATGTTCTTTTCTCAGATAGCCATGAAGTTTTAAGACCTAAGTGCTTGGTTGGTGGGTAAGCACCCTAAAGTCCAAAAGTCCAATGAAATTGGCTATGTAATGCCATATTCACTCTAAGGAGGCACTTAGTTAAGAACATCAAGGGTTGAAAAGCTCTTTCGGTTTAAATTACAACTTGAAACAATATGATGCTTGAAACGCCTAATGCATGCAAGTGATTTAATTATGAATGTGTTATTGGTTTGAACTTAAAAAATGGTTGTTTGAAAAAGATCCACTAAGTTTTGTGCTCACCCCTTCGTCTTCTTTTTCAGGAAATTAAATTATGAAGACCATAAAATTTGGATTTTAGCAAGTCTCTATTTTTTAAAAGTTTCCTTTTAATGTAAGGGCATGTTGCCCAATTTTGAATAAATCCTCCACTAAAATTTTATTTTTTTAGAGGTTATAAATTTATTTTGATCAACAATGTAATAATTTACATTATAAAGTTATGTACTTTCTTTTTATGAATAAAGAAGTTGAATTTTTCTTTATCTTTAATTACCTTGATTTTATTGGATGAAAATTGTATTCTTGAAATTACTCTAAGGCATGAGGTATTGAAAAATAGAAAGTCAAGTGTGTGTCACTTGTAAAGTAACACTGGCTCGACCCACCAAATGGTTAAGTCAATTGTCAAAGAATGGTGGTTATGTCTAATGCTCAATGAATGTAGAGGTTGGGGTGTTACAAATTTGTCGAAAATTATCGAAAAAAATTGAGATAAATACCAAAAATTGATTTTTAAATTCTGAAAAAAAACTTTAAAATATTTATTTTCCTCTTATAATTAGGAAATACGAACTTCTAGAGAATTTAGGTGTTTTATTCAAAGAAAAATTCAAAAATTTCTATTTTTTCCCTTTGAAAATCTACATAAACGCCCCTGGGCTCTCACTTCCCTCATTCCAAACATAAGAGTTGAAATTTCCTCTTATTTTCTCTAAGCCCTCTTCTTGGCACCTATTGTCACCTTTCTTTCCTTTCTCTTGTGTGTGAGAAGTTTTTCTCTTGGGTTGATGAATTAATTTGGGTGATCTTCGTTGGCACTAGTACGTGGGGGAATTGCTACAAAATTTCTGAAGAAAGCGTCACAAGGCAAAAGTGATTTCTAGAACACCCTTCTGTTCTTATTTAAATTTATGGCATACTCATTGTTTGTGTGTTTTTCACTAAAATCAAATATTTTTAATTTTAGTTCAGAATTTTCAAAGTTTACTTCAGTTTTTCACTTTTGATTCATATTTAAGCAATTAAATCATCCATGCCATTTTAGTATCATGCTTAGGCTTTTAAATTAAAGTATGATGCATGTTTTATGAGTGTTTCAAGAATTGATTGTGTAGATTTTGAATTTTAGTTTGATTTCATATTCTGAAATTTATTTTATGAGATCATGATATGAGAGTTAAGCTGAGACGACACAATGGATGTTATTTTCATATGAGTTAGGTCATATGGTTTTTAGACCTAAGTACTTGAGGCTCGTGTACCACAGTACCTTGTGACTCACCACATGTAACAGGTTGATGGCGACACGTGCCACTAATGTGTTGATGTCGAATGGGCCATGTTTACTTAGTTAAGAACATCAAGGGATTAAAAGCCCTTTTGGTCTGAAACTCGACTTGAACAAATTATTTTTTGAAACGCCTAATGATTGCAAGTGTTTGAATTATGATTGTGTTATGAGTTTGTATATGAAAGATGGTTGTTTGAAAAGGATCCACTGGGCTATGTGCTCACTCCCTCCTTTCTATTTTTTTTAGGAATGTGAAACCAATGAAGTAGTTGAATATGGATAGTTCTTAGAAAGTTTCTACCTTATTATTTTTAGAATTTTTAAGGGCATGTTGCCCAAAGTTTTAATCTTTTCTACTGAAAAGTATTTTAAAGTTTTCCGCTGTAATAATTAGTTTTTCTGAAAAGTTTTGTACTTTCAATTTTTTATATTATGAATAAAATAGTTTGAATTTCTTTATCTCTTATTTGCCTTGATTTTATTAAAGTGAAAATTTTGTATTCTTGAATTTTTATACAAAGGCACGAGATATTCAAAAAGTGAAAAACATGTGTGTTACTTGTAAAGTAACAAGGGCCTGACCTGCCAGTTGGTTAAGTCCATTGTCAAGATAATGGTGGTTATGTCCAATGCTTAAAGATACGAGGGGTGGGGTGTTACAAGTGGGGTATCATAGCCTAGGCATTAGTTGCTGGGCCATGAACAAAAAGTTTTCTCAGATACAAGTGTGGCATTAGAGCCTAAGCATTAGTTGTTGGGCCAAAAACAGAAAGTTTCCTCTGATACCAAGCGTGGTATCAAAGCTCAGTTATTAGAAACACTGGGCTAGAATTAGAAAATCAATCAGTGGATGTTTGACTATAATTAGAAACTCAAACTTAGGGTTTCACCTTGAATTAAATTGAATTTAGAATGCCCTACCTTCTATTTTTGAAATTGAAGAACGTTTTAGAATGTGTTTTCAAAAAAGGAAATATATGTTTTAAAATATTTTGTATGGATACAAAGACTACAAGTTGAGTTGATAGTGGGTAAGCTTTGTCCTGAGTAAAGTTAAACATTGAAAGAGCGGGGGGTTATCCCACCCTAGAAAGTGCAGTTGGTAAGCAAACTTCAGTTTCGCCGTCCGATTTGGAGGTTGTCCCACTAGTTCACATGAGTGGTATGAGTTGAAGAACACCCTTATCTTCTATTAAAGAAAATAAGAAGGTTGGAAATTAGGGCAAGGAATTGATTAGAAGTTGAAAAAGATGCCAAAGGTGGTATCTTGACTAAACAGAGGTTGTAAGTCAACCACAACCGAACCCTAGGTCTAGAGAAAATACCATAGGTAGAAACATGTGTAACCATAGGTGGCAAAGTGGATCAACAGCATAAAAATCTAGGACATTGGCTAGAGACTGAAACTTGTGTGAAAACAAAAAATTGTTTGATTAGGACATGAGACCAGGAAGCTTCAATAATTTTTAGTTTCTATGTAATATGGGATGCATAGGAACTCAGGGTTATGGAGGAACCCTTGACTCAGAGAATGATGGACCACGTATGGTGAATGATCGATAACTCTGGCAAAATGGATTTCTCTATGCTCGCTAGTATGGGACAGTTGAGTATAGTGGTATCAAGAACCTTAGTTATTGAGCAATTTGCGAGATTATTTGGGTACATCTCTGTTCAGAGTGAAAGCCTAAGTGGAAAGGGTAGAGTGGTATGAAACACTTGAACCTAAAAGCTTAGGTGGAAGCTTGGAACCTTGCCGTGCTAGCTTGATTGTATGATTGTATGATATGCATGTTGTAATGTTTATTTGTTTTAAAACCTAATCTTGTACTTAATACACATGAAAAGAACCTAGAAGAAAGACTTTACACCACTGAACAAATCGAGAACATAGAAACATGAATCTAGAGCCATGATAGTATGAATATTTGACACATACTGCCATTCTGCTCAATTTATAAGTAAATGGCTGGAGTTAGGAGGTACGTAACTCGATCCACAACTTCTAAGGAGACTGAACAACGAGAGCAGGAACTGCCTGCTGGGATGGAGGCATGGATGGAAGCCATGATGAATGAAATGTCGCAGAGGGTACTAGATCAACTGAGAAGGACACTTCCACAAATAATCCCTCAGGTGGCTCCTCAGCCTCGAGCACCTGAACCTATTCTAGTCCAAGTCCTAGCACCAGTACCCCAGGAACGTCAAAGGAATCCAAAGGACCTAGAAGATGAAAAATAGAAAAAGATGTTATTGGATTTGCAAAAGCTTCACCCTCCCTCATTCGATGGAACAACTGACTACATCTCTGCTGATCACTGGTACCAGGAGATGGAGGAGTTATTAAATGTGTTGAAGGTGACGAGTTCAAGACGAATAGCACTAGCCACACACCATTTCAAAGGACCAGCCCGTGGATGGTGGAAGATAATGCAGATGGATCCCAACACAGATGTTGAGACCATGACCTGGGGAGAGTTCAGAGAAAAAATTTATGACAAGTTCTTCCCGGAGACAACTCTCAGAAAGCTGCAAGAAGACTTTGTGAAACTCAACTAGAGGGATCTCATAGTAATTGAATACGAAAGGAAGTTTACTGAACTGGCCAAATTTTCTAAGAAACTAATTAGGGAAGAGAGGATGAAAGCCAACAGATTTGACAAGGTCTCAAGATAGAGATCCGAAAAGTTATCATGACATTAGGCCTCCGAACCTACAAAGAAGTTGTAGAACAGGCTTTAATCCTGGAACAAGAGCTCAACCTGAAACAAAGGTTGAGAGGAAAGAATATGCGAAACAGAAACAAAAATGACCAACAAGGAGCCCAGAAGAAAAACAAAAGTGGTAAAGCTCCACAGAAATAGGGGCAGAACAAAGACGGGTCAAGGGAAGAAGCTAAGAGGCTGGGATTGTCTTTCGTATGCAAGCAGAAGGGTCATTTGGTGAAAAATTGTCCAACTGCACCAGCTCATGCTTCCCAGTAGCAACAACAAAATACTCAGGGGGGAAGTCAAAATGGGTGTCATCAAGCCAAATAGAATCAGAATGTCAATCGAGGGCAAAACTAGGGCCATGGTCAGAACTAGACTAGAATGTTCACGGTTGAGACCCAGGATGACTAGGCCCCTGTAGTAGAAGGTACGTTCCTATTGTTTAATGTTGCTGTGAAATTGTTGTTTGACTCAAGTGCCTCAAAATCTTTTATTTTTTGAAAAACTAGCTGATAGGTTACAACTTGTGATAAAAACAATGCTTGTGACTTTGAATGTGTCCACACCAATAGGGACCATTATAACTTTAAAAAAGATGTGTAGTTGTGACCTTAGGTTTGGGGATAAACTTTTAACAATCGACCTATATACCCTACCTTTCTATGGCTATGATGTAATGTTGGGGATGGATTGGTTAGACCAGTACCAAGCCAAGATAGATTGTCCTAAGAGACGGGTAACTATGACATTACCTTCTGGGGATATCTTTAAAATCAATGGGGATATGCAAAGACTACCAAGTGGTCCAACCCTAACCTTGTTGAATTGTTTGAAGTAGACGGATGAGTTCGAAGAACTCTTTGAAGAAGAACCTACTGACTTGAAGAATATTCAAGACCTAGCTGTAGTTAGTGAGTATGAGGATATGTTCCCAAATGACTTACCTAGACTACCACCAGCTAGAGAGTTAGAGTTAAAGATTGAACTTCACCCTAAAACCAACCCTATAGCCATACCTCCTTATAGAATGGCGCTAGTAGAACTAATTGAGCTGAAAACTTCACTTGATGAGCTTAGGGAGAAAGGTTTCATCAGGCCAAGTGAATCACCCTGGGGAGCCCCAGTACTATTTGTGAAAAAGCAGGATGGCTCCTTGCGACTGTGTGTCAACTACCAAAAGTTGAATCAAGCTACAATAAAGAATAAATATCCTTTACCAAGGATTGACAACCTATTTGATCAATTACAAGGAGCCACTCATTTCTCTAAAATTGATCTTAGGTCAGGATACCATCAGCTGAGGATTCAAGAGTCTGACATTCACAAGATAACTTTTAAAACAAGATATGGACACTTCGAGTTCACCGTGATGCCCTTTGGTTTATTTAGTGCCCCGGCGACCTTCATGGATTTGATGAACCGAGTGTTTAGACAATACCTTGACCATTTTGTAGTAGTATTCGTGCATGATATCCTAATTTACTCTAAGTTAGAAGCTGAGCACTTAGAATACTTGAGGATCATGCTAGAAACCCTCAGAAGAAACCAGCTATATGCTAAATTCAGAAAGTGCGAGTTTTGGATGGAAACTGTCAAGTTCCTAGGCCACGTTGTATCTGAAAAAAGGTATTGCTATAGACCCAGAAAACGTAGAAGCCGTCCTGAACTGGAAGCAACCCAAGAGAGTAACAGAAATCAGAAGTTTCTTGGGCTTGGCAAGCTACTACAGAAGGTTCATTAAGGACTTTTTCAAGTTGGCGGAACCTATGACTAAGTTGACCAAAAAAGGAGTTAAATTCCAGTGGGATGAGAAATGTGAACGGTCATTCCAAGAACGAAAGACAAGATTGACCACGACTCTTGTTCTAGTTACTCCAACTCTTGGTGTTACTTACACACTGTATACTGATGCATCACTTAGTGGATTGGGCACAATCTTAATGTAAGAAAAGCAAGCCATCGCTTTTGCCTCAAGACAATTGAAGGTTCATGAGAGAAATTACCCTACTCACGACCTAGAGCTAGCAACTGTAGTGTTTACTTTGAAAATTTGGAGACATTATCTTTACAGTGAGAAATTCAATCTATTATCTAATCACAAGAGTTTGAAATACATTTACACCGAGAAAGAACTGAATCTCAGGCAATGAAGGTGGATGGAGTTTCTTAAGGATTATAATTTTTAATTGCACTACCATCAAGGGAAGGCCAATGTGGTACCGATGCCTTGAGTAGGAAGTTCAACAAAAAGATGAGGATAAAGGTCAGATGTACTAGTTGATCGAGGATTTTAGGCTGGGAGTGACCCTTAATGAAAAGGAAGCCTACCTTTACAATATGTCTTGCCAACCGGACCTGTTGCATCAGATCAAAGATGAACAGAGGCAAGACAAGTGGTTCATTCAACTAATGGAAGGAATTACACAAGGAAAACATGTTGACTTTAGGTTAGATGCTGAAAATATCCTAAGACACGAAAAAAGGATTTGTGTACCTCAGCAAGGACAAAGTAAGCAGGTCATACTTGATGAAGCCCATCAAACTAAGTATATCATGCATCCTGGTGGGGATAAGATGTACCAGAACCTCAAGAAAACCTACTAGTGGAGATGAATGAAAAGGGACATAGCCAAATACGTATCTAAGTGCATAACATGTCAACAAGTGAAAGCAGAACACCGAAAACCCTCTGGAATGTTACAACCACTCCCAATCCCTAAATGGAAGTGGGATAACATTGCCATGGACTTCGTCAGTGGTTTACCCAGAAACCCAAGAGGAGAAGATAATAGTGGATCATCTCACCAAAGTAACTCACTTCCTGCCAATTGGATCCATAGACCAAGTTAGTAGGCTGGGAGAAATTTATGTAAAAGAAATTGTCAGGCTTCATGGTGTGCCCAAGACTATCGTTTTTGATAGAAACACTCATTTTACTTCATAGTTTTGGCAGAGTATACAGAAGGAAATGGATACTAAACTCACCATGAGTACCACATTTCACCCTCAAACAGATGGTCAGTCTGAGAGAGTTATATAGATTTTGGAAGACATGTTGAGGTCTTGCATTTTAGACTTCAAGGGGAATTGGAGCAAGTACTTACACTTGGCGGAGTTTGCCTATAACAACAGTTATCAGGCAAGCATAAAAATAACTCCATTCGAGGTTCTCTATGGAAGACCCTGCAGATCACCTACCTGTTGGGCTGAACTTGAAGATCAAGTATTAACTAGGCCAGACATGGTGGAAGAAATGAGCAACCAAGTCAAGTTAATAAAAGGAGACTGACTACTGCATAGAGTCGTCAAAAGAGCTACACTAACAAAAGGAGAAGACCATTAGCGTTCCAAGTTGGGGACAAAGTATTTCTGATGATCAGTCCTCAGAAGGGTATCAAAAGGTTCGGATTCAAAGGGAAGTTATCTCCAAGGTTTGTCAGACCATTTGAAATACTTAGAAGAATCGGGGAATGTGCTTAAGAGTTGGACCTATCAAACCGGATGACTTCAGCACATAACGTATTCCATATATCCATGTTGAGGAAATCTGAACTTGATCCCTCTCACATCATTTGCTGGGAGGAAGCGAATATTCAAGATGATGCTTTCTACGAGGAAATAGCAGTCAAAATCCTTGACTACAAGGTACAAAATCTAAGAACAAAGGATATCCCATTAGTGACGGTACTGTGGAAATATCACGGGGTAGAAGAAGCCATGTGGGAACTCAAAAGCAAAATGAAGAGCAAGTACTCGCATTTGTTCACGAAGTATACCTAAATATGTACAAAATTTCAAGGACGAAATTTTTCTAAGGAGGGTAGGTTGTAACATCTCAAAAAATTGTATGAAATTTGAAAATTTATTTCTAGAATTATATGGAATTGACGGATGAAAAATCTGGTAAGTCCTAGTTTAGTCAAATAAAGAATAAAATCAATTTAATCAATTTTTGGAAGAAAATATATGAATATAATGTATATCATGGGAAATCATAGCCAAAAATATAAGAATATGTGGAATTTTTTATGAAAACAAGATTAGAAAGTCAATTTGGATTAAGATTTGGCAAAAACCCAAAAATAGAACATGAAATTCAACTGAAAATCATATAAATATAACTCAAAATGAATCCAACGGCTGATCTGAATTCGATTTCACGATCCGACAGCCGCAAGATGATCTGCACCAATGCTCGAGCGCATAGGATAATGAAGATCGAAGGGACGGAGATGATCAAGGACGATCGGACGACTGCGAAATCTCGATTGGGAAGTCGCACGGTGCGACTCTGCATGCGCCAATCTCGACCCTCGGATCTGATCCGTGTGCATGTCTCGAAGACTATCCGATGTGCGAAGATATTAGCCGGTTTATAAAATACGAGAAAATGCAAAAATCAATGGAAAATTCACTGAAAATTACGGAAAAAATTGAGAAAAATACCAAAAATTGATTTCTAAATTTTTAAAAAAATTTGAAAATACTTATTTTCCTCTTATAATTAGGAAATACAAAACTCTTGTGAATTTAGGTGTTTTACTCCAAGAAAAACTGAAAATTTTTTATTTTCCCCCTTTGAAAATCTATATAAACCTCCCTAGGCTCTCACTTCCCTAATTCCAAAAATAAAAGTTGAAATTTTCTCTTATTTTCTCTAAGCCCTCTTCTTAGCACCTCTTCTTACCTTTCTTTCTTCTATCTTGTGTGTGAGAAGTTTTTCTCTTGGGTTAATGAATTAATTTGGGTGATCTTTGTTGGCACTAGTACATAGGGGAATTGTTGCAGAAATTTTTGAAGAAAGCGTCACAAGGTGAAAGTGATTTCTAGAACACCCTTCTGTTCTTATTTAAATTTATGGCATACTCATTGTTTGTGTGTTTTTCATTGAAATCAAAGATTTTCAATTTCAGTTTAGAATTTTCAAAGTTTATTTCAGTTTTTTAGTTTTGATTCATGTTTAAGCAATTATATCATCCATGCCATGTTAGTATCATGCTTAGGTTTTTAAATTAAAGTATAATGCATACTTTATGAGTGTTTCATGAATTGATTATGTATATTCTTAATTTTAGTTTGATTTCATATTCTGAAATTTATTTTATGAGATCATAATATGAGAGTTAAGCTAAGACAATGGTGATAATAACCACGTACCATCATAGTGGTCAAGGCGACGCTATGGTTGTTCTTTTTATAAGAGTTAAGTCATATGGTTTTCAAAACTAAGTACTTGAGGGTCATGTACCACAATACATTGTGAGTCACCACGTGTAACGGGATGATGCCGACACGTGCCACTAATGGGTTGATGCCGAGTGGGCCTCGTTTACTTAGTTAAGAACATCAAGCGATTAAAAACCCTTTTGGTCTGAGACTTGACTTGAACAAATTGTTGTTTGAAATGCCTAATGATTGCAAGTGTTTGAATTATGATTGTATTATGAGTTTGAATATAAAATATGGTTGTTTGAAAAGGATCCACTGGGCTATGTGCTCACTCCCTCCTTTCTATTTTTTTCAAGAACGTGAAACCTATAAAGCAGTTGAACATGGATAGTTCTTAGAAAATTTCGACCTTATTATTTATAGGATTTTTAAGGGCATGTTGCCCAAAGTTTAAATCTTTTCTAGTGGAAAAGTATTTTGAAGTTTTCTGCTGTAATAATTAGTTTTTTTGAAAGGTTTTGTACTTTAAATTTTTTATATTATGAATAAAATAGTTTGAATTTCTTTATCTCTTTTAATATGTTTTGATTTTATTGAAGTAAAAATTTTGTATTCTTGAATTTTTATACAAAGGCAGGGGATATTGAAAAAGAGAAGAACAAGTGTGTGTTACTTGTAAAGTAACATTAGCCTGATCCGCCAGTTGGTTAAGTCCACTGTCAAGAGAATGGTGGTTATGTCCAATGCTTAAAGATACTGAGGTCGAGGTTTTATAGCTCCTGTAGTATTCGTGGAGAAGAAAAATGGGGCAATGAGGTTTTGTGTTGACTACAAGAAGATCAACCAAGTAACCATAAAGAATAAGTATCTTTTACCTAGGATAGATGACATGTTCGATCAGTTGAGGGGAGCCAATCATGTTTCCAAGATTGATCTGAGATTAGGTTACCATTCATTTTGGTTTTCTTGGTGTGCTCATGATCATCTTTCTAATACCGTTTAGCAACATTTTGGGATTCTTTTTTAATATTGATTGGCGAAGATTTGGACATCCCTTTGTGTGCATAGGAAACTTTCTAAATCATTTTCTAGTGTATATATTGGAAACATTCAATTTTCCCATCTTTCCTCATTCCTCTTCTTTTGGACATCCCACCATGTGTGTATAAATGTTTCTAATTTCCATTTATTTCTATTTTGTTTCTCACAAAGCCATGCTCTTGGCATGTTCCTAATTCCTTTCTTATGACACACACATCAATAAAACCATGCTCTTGGCATGTTTCTAATTCTCTTTGCTTGTTCTAGCCCTCTTCTTGGTGACCTCTTTTTTTTTCTCTTGTGTTCTTAAGTGATTTTCAAACAAAAGTTAGAATTTTAGATTTGTTTTACATTTTTGAAGTTGTTGGTTGTTCTTGAACTGTATAGAAGAAGGGAACCTCTGTCAATATTTCCTCAAACGAGCAACTAAAGTGGGTAAGATTTCCTATATTTCTACTTTACTAGTTTGAGTTTCTAGCATTTTCATACATCTTTTATTTTCAGTTTAGTATGTTTATTTTCAGTTTCCTACATGTTTGATTATGATTTAGATTTTGATTATCATGTATGCATGTTTTAAGTATTCATGACATCATGCCATGCCTAGTTTTCATACTTAGGTTTGATTTAAATTATAAAACATGTTATGTATTGTTTTCATTCTTTTTGAATATTTTATTCTTAATTTTACTATTTAGATTTTGGATTCATGAAGATGTGAGAATTAAGTTTAAGACTATCAAGTTTATGAACCATGTACTGTCATAATAATCTGAGTGATGCTATGGGTGTTCTTTAGATATATTAAGTGTATATGGGGCTCATCACTATGTGTGGATGTGTATAACCCAAAATACTTGGAATGTGGACATGACATGCTTATTCCAATGGGATATGATAAAATGAATTGTCTTTCCATCCAAGAGTAGAGTATTTTGATAAAAACATCAAGGGATTAGAAGCTTTTTTAGTCTTAATGTCAACAATTACCAAAGATGTTGTTTGATTCGCTTAATTATTTATAAGTGTTTGAATTTGGATGTGTTTTTGATTTGAATTAGTAATGTAGTTGATTATGGAATGATCCACTAGGCTATGTGTTCACCTGTTTGTCTCATATTTTTTTAGAAATTGAATCATGAAGACTACTGAAAAATTAGATTGGGTTTCAAATTTTAAAATTTATATGTAAAGGCATGTTGCCCAAATTTTGATTATTTAAATAAATATTTCCACTAAATTTAGTTTTTTTAAATTGATTTATGTACCCTTTTGTTATTTGAAATTCAAGTATGTACTTCTTTATTATTTTATTGAATAAATAAAGATTAAATATTTCTTTTACCTTGTTTGTTATAGTCTTATTAAAGTAAAGTTGAAATGTTTGAGTTGTATGCTCATCATGAATTAATAAGTCTTGAGATAATTGAAATAGAATGCAACGTAAGTTGTGTACTTGTAAATGTAACATGGCTCGGCCCACCTTGTGATTAGCTAAATAATCAAGTCTCGGGGTTGGGGTGTTACACCGAAACTCCATTTTAGTTAATCTTAAGACCACAGAATGACTTGAAATGATATGAGATGACATGAACTAATCAACTAGACAATATACCCAAAAATCAGTTCAATTGGCCAAAAATTAGGGTTTCATTTGCTCAATATCCTTCAATGAAGTCCAAATTAGGAAAGTAAATAAAATAAAGATTACCTTGGCAAATGCTAGTTCAAAATGTATATTATCTTCATGTGAGACCAAAAATATATGTTAAAGGCCTTAATTATTTGTAAATAATGAGATATGAATTTTTATTAAATTCATGTAGACCTATAAATACATGACCATCCCTAAATATGTGCAAGTCACATGTGTGGAAGTCCATGATCATGTATACCCTTGCCCTACCCAACTATGTGAGACATTTCCTCTTTATTTAGAAACAATGAAACATGATTCCATGTACTTACACACATTGATAATATGCACCTACACCCATATATACAAAGATGTCCCATGCATGTATGTGTGTGTGCAAACATGTGAGCAACCCTAATTAGAAGTGTATAAATGATGGAACATGCTCACACACCAATCCTAGCCGGCCTTTAGTGTGTGTGCACCTAATTAGAAGTTTCCAAAGTCTAATTCATGCTCAAAAGAGAAATCCTACTCGTCACACACAAAGAAGAAACCAAAAATTAGGAATAAGAAAGTTTTTTAAACCTAAATATACACTAAACATGACGCCATGTGAAGGAAAGACCATCATACCCCTCATGCAACAAACCCTAGCCATCTCCTTATGAATTGTGTGCGAAACCTAGCCACTACCCTTGTGAGGAAACCATAATCTATGATGCCCAAACTATGGTCCACTAGGTACTCTTGAAAATCTATGCAAACCCCCCTTGTGGACACTTATTCTTCATCCCAAAGCAAGAGTTGACACTTTCCTCTTAGCTTGTTCTAGTCTTCTTCATGGCAACTATAGCACCCCTACCCTCGCATTTTTTACTATGAGTGTTTGGACTTAACCACTGGTGAAATAGTTGTTGAAATAGTGAACTTAACTATAAGGTGGTTGGGTCCGGTGTTACTTTACAAGTGACACACACTTGACCTTCTATTCCCAATATCCCATGCCTTAATATAAAAAATTAGACAAGTTTACATAATAAGAGATGAAAGAAAATTCTAATCTTTATTAATTCATAAAGAGAAAAGTACATAACTTTTAATTAAAACAATTACAACAGAATTCATAACAAAAGTGGGCAAACTTGCTCTACATAGAAATTTCCAAATGAATTCAAAAGAGATGCCCCAAGTCCTTCCATATTCAATTTCCTGAAAAATGTTAAAGGAAGGATGAGCACTCAGCTTAGTGGATCTTAAACAACCATTTTCATATTCAAATCACTATCACATCCATAATTCAAACACTTTCAAAAATTAGGCATTTCAAGTATCAAGATTGTGTAAAGTTGTAACTTAGACCAAAAGAGTTTTTCAACCCTTGATGTTCTCAACTTATTAGTAATTCCTTAGAGTGAAATATGACATTTCTTAGTGTACTTAGGTATTATAAACCTCATGAACTAATCATAAGAAGAGAACACCCATAACAACCATGTGTCTACCATCTTCTCATCTTAAATCCTCTATTCATGAAATATAAATAAAATTTTAGAATCTAAGAGCAAGTTGGAAATAAATTTCAGAATTTAATAAATTGCAAAACAAGTCACTCACTATTCAATATCATGCACCAAACTTTAGAATAATTTCTAACCATGATACTAACATGAAATGAGTATTATAAATGCATGATCTTGAATATTCATCAAAACTGAAATATAAATACTAAAAAATAGAAGTAAAAACATACATCATGATTTTCAGAAAAAAAAAAAACAAAAAAAGAACATTACACAAGAATGAACATGCTAATGGCTCAAACATGAAAAAGAGTGTTTAAGAAAGCAACTTCCACCTTGGATAACATGTCTTCCCCAAATTCCAGCGGAGGTTACCTTTGCCTTAGCACTTTCAAATCTTAGCAAAAGAACTCTCTACTAATCACTAAATGCTGGAACTAAAAGTCTCTCACCTTTGCACAAAAGAAAACAAAAAGAAAAGAAGAAAAAGAAGAAGAAGAAATTTGAGAGCACTATTGTGAGGAATCTCTCTTGTTCTTGGAATAAGGGATTGTGTAAAACTTAGGGGGGTATTTATAGTTGCTCATGAGAATATGGAATATCCTTGGGTAGTTCTTGGGTAGCTAGGGCAGCTCTAAAGGTTTGAGCAAGTTTTCAAACACTAAAATAGAGACATGGTAAGTATGCATAAGGATCACTGAACTTGCCAATTCTCTTATGAGCCGTGATTTGATTCTCTATTAAATTTCTTAATAAATATCTAAGAATATTAAATTTCTTAATTAATAGGGTAGCTCTCAAGGTTTGAGCAAGTTTTCAAACACTAAAATAGAGACATGGTAAGTGTTCATAAGAATCACTAAACTTGTCGATTCTCTTATGAGCCATGATTTGATTCTCTATTAAATTTCTTAATTAATATCTAAGAATATTTTCAGACTTAGAATAATGCTCATATCAGTTGGGACGTGATCTAGTGAGCATAGCAAGTTTCTAGTCTAGTTTGGCAAGTGCATGTGAGCAAGAATCTTTCCTTTGTCCATTTCTTTTGTTTGGGCATCACTCTTAGTGTATAATGAAAATCTTTCTTCTTTGGTGTAACGCCCCAACCCCCGTATCTTTAAGCATTGGATACGGCCACCATTCTCTTGACGGTGGGCTAAACCAAATGGCGGGCCGGGCCGGTGTTACTTTACAAGTGACACACACTTGACTTTCTATTTCAATTATTTCATGCCTTGATTGTATTTAACAGAACATAACTTAAATTTAAGAATTCAATAAGGCAATAGTAAAAGAAATAATTGAAATTCATAAACTCAATTAATTAAATAAAATTGAGTACATAATTTGATTTAAAAATAAATTTATTACAGCGGACGTCTTAAAACTTGGGGAACATGCCCTTACACAAAAATTAGAAACCTTTTGAAAAAGAAGCCTAACTAATATTCATGGTCTTCATGTGATTCAATTACCTGAAAAATAGAAGGAAGGGGTGAGCACATAGCTCAGTAGATCTTTCTAAACATCTAAATCATTATTTCAATTCAAACAAACCAAGCATATCAAAAACTTTTGTACATTAGGTGATTCAAACAATTTCTTGTTTATGGTTGACATTCGGACCGAAAGAGGTTAATCTCTGTGTTTCACATCGTTGGGAGAGAGAATCACTTTTGGAAACTCAAACCCCATATCTATTAAGTGGGATCACTCTTGGAAACTCAGTTCAAAATCGTCTATAGTAAACTGGCAAGTCGAGCCATGGGAGTTGAACACACACGATGACATCTATCCCCGTGCCTATCATCGCGCCGGTATGTGGATTGAATCATTATTTAATTTTTTCTTAGTGCTAAAATACACAATATCGGATTAAACCATCAATGCAATGTATACAAAGCACGAATCAATAAATATTTATTCACGCAAAAATTCATGTATAACATGCATCAATATTCTTAATTTCTAAACATGCATAACATGTATATTCATGGCACATCAAATAAATAAAGCATGCATATCAATCATCTTCTAAACATCATCACACATGCAAGACTTATTCAAATTAAAATAAAGAAGTAGAAGTTTGAAGTCACTTCCACCTTAAATATGTCCCTTCTGTATGCCTCTGAAATCCAGCAGAGTTTTGTTACTTCAAAGCTTTCAAACACTCAAGAACTCTCAAGAATACTCAAGAACACTCAAGAACACTCAAGAATAGTTCAAGATCACTCAAGAACTAAGGGGATTGCCAAGAAGAAGGCTAGAGAGATTCAAGAGAAACTAGTATGCTCTTGAATTCGGATGAGATGAATTGTGAGCATGGGGAATGTTTATATAGAGTTCAAAAGGGTATAGAATGGCAAGTGTGTGGTGTTATCTTGTAGAAAACTTGCTAATTCTTTAGAATTTCATGCCCCCCAAGCATAGGAGATTAGCAAGTAATTTTTTGAAAATTTTTAGGAATTTAGAAACAAATTTTCAGATTTTTAAATGATTTTCTCAGATTTTTTGTTAATTAATTCGGAGCCTTGGATCAAAACCGTCCGATTTTCTTCGTATCACGCATCAAATCACGGTAAAGATTTTTCGGGTCAGCTGTGGTTCGTTGGATTGCTCTCGATCGCATCAAACTCAAATGATCTGATCTGGACCGATAGATTTCCTTGAACGCAGCATGATCATCAAGGCATCAAAGATCTTCACTGTCGGATGAGCCTCAAGCACAGCGCACGTTCGCGATCATCAAATGTAATATCCCAGAATTTTGTCAAATAATTTAAAATAAATAAGTCAAATAAATTAATTTCAAAGATTTTAAGAAATTTTGGGTGCAAATGGTGGGTTG
>JAJIYU010007124.1:0-19610 GCA_030144865.1 Tinospora cordifolia | reverse complement strand
AAGGGCATGTTGCCCAAGTTTTAAGACTTCCGCTATAATATTTTTTAAATTATGTACTCAATTTTATTTAATTAATTGAGTTTATGAATTTCAGTTATTTCTTATACTATTTTATTAATTCTTAATTTTAAGTTATGTACGGTTAAATACGATCAAAACATGAAATGACTGAAATAGAAGTCAAGTGTGCGTCGCTTGTAATGTAACACCGGCTTGGCCTACCGTTTGGTTTAGTCCACTGTCAAGAAAAATGGTGGATGCGTCCAATGCTTAAAGATACGGGGGTTGGGGTGTTACACTCAACTTCACACTCCTTGCCCAAATCCAAGCTCCAAAAGAAGCTCTAATGGCTTCCCTCTCTTTTTTTTTCTTTGTTTTTGCCTAGATGGGGAGAAGTGTGAGGTACTTTATTTATTTATTTCCCTTTTTTTGGTTTTTGTGGATTTCTTTTGATTTGATTTTTTTTTTTGAGGTCATCTCTTTTGTGTTTATCTAAGCTTCTAGGAATGTGCTTTTTGTGGAGAGAAAGTGTGTTTGTTGACATGGCAGGAGTTGCCATGTCTTGCCATGTGTCATGCATCTACTTGTTCAAGGTAGTGATCCAAGTGAGAATAATTTAGCCAATAAGCATTGCATGCTCTCCACTATCGTAATAAAGTTGATTTTTTAACTTAGTCAACAAATCCATTTTTCTAATAATCAACTCAACATAAATACATTATTTAAACTTCAAGATTTTTTTTCCTTCCAATTAAATGTAAAATAATTGAAAAAATTAGTGAATTAGGCATTTATGTCCTTTCTTTCTTAATTATTTATTATTTCTTGCATTAATTGCATAAAACTAGAAAATGGAGAGAAAATCATGTATTTTCATTAATAAAAAAATTAAAATTCATGAAAATACACGCTGAACCCATGGACTCAGTGTCTAAAAGTACAAGTCGTTACACACACAAATTCTCTACTTAACAATAGAAAATCCTATGAATTATTGTCTAGGCTCAATATTTTATGTTCCTAGAGGATCATAGACTATTTATGATTGAATTTGTTAGGGTGATGAGGGATTCAACAAGGAAAAAAGAAAGAAACAGAAAAATAAGAAGAGAGAAGAATAAAATTGGCTTGTCATTGATGTAATATGTATAAATAATGATAAAGTTGATGGCTAAACCAAAGTTGAACTCTAAAGTATGGAAGTCAACTAGGGGTCATGAAAGAGAAGGGAAGTCATCCAATGGCTTTTGGAGAAGAATAGAAATAGATTAGAGCTTTAGTAGTTATGATAGAATCAATTTTACACTAAATCTTAGATAGGTATGAGGAGATAATGATCTTATTTTATCCTAATCTCTTAAAGTTTGAATTCTAGTTGGGCTATATCTCTAAAAATCGTGAATAGAATTTAAGTTAGGTATTGAGATCCTCCCCAAGTCATGCCCCCTAATGTTAATAGAGTTTAAGTTAGTTTCGGATTGGTTTCATCTTTGGATAGAATATCGTAGATAGCATTTATATCTTTGGAATCCTACTCAAAACCAAATTTACGCAAATCTCTTGATCTTATCCTTATGGGACATCCCTAGGGGTATTTCCAGTGCTCCTTCCATGTTTCCTTATTTAACTTTCGGCCTACAATTTGCCACATGTCAATCTACAGTTATATAGCCTTTTGGGTCCACTAATTTTTCTTTTTTTTACTTCATCTTGTCCATTGATTTTCTTAATTTTGATTTAATTATCTATCAACATTTAATCTATTTATTTATATCATATTTTACTAGCAATCATTAGACTTATTTTATGTGCCAAGCTCATTGAACATTTATTAATTAATTTTATTCCATGTATAATATAATCTACATGTACATATACTTAATTCTATTCAATTTTTATTCCATAAATTCACAATATTTTTCACAAAATTTCCCATTCCTCTAATCATGTCCAACTTTTGTGAAAATTATCCACATGTTACTTTTATTAGTGTACATGTGTCAAGATTTTGGTGATATGATAATTTTGCCCTCATAATAGTAAAATTACTATTTTAACCTTGAAGGTGAAATTTCATCTTCAGAGCCCCAGTAACTTATTTTCAATTTTTCTTTGCCTTGAGAACTTGAATTTATATTTTTTACACATTTTATTTCAAGTTTATTTGTCATGTTATGTGATTTTATAACTTATAAAATTTATTCTCAAATTATACCTAATTAATTTAATTTAATCATTATTTCAAAGATTTTGTAAAATTCTAGGATATTACAACTAACCTATTTTGAATTAAATTGATGAAGTATCATAGCCAAGTAAAACACAAGATTAATTTAAACTCACACATCATCTAGCCTCAAATTTCCCACGAGTTCCACATTATCTCTCAGAATTTTCAAGAAAGACTTGATGTCTAGAATTTCAACCCTATTCTCACCAAATCCCATTTTTCATCCCTTGCAACAAACACAAGGTTGTTCTCACCAATTTGATCTTGAAAATCATAAGTCCTAACAAGCTAGTGTTAATGCCAGATCTCTATAAATATAAGAGGTTGAGAATCTCATAGGCAAACTTTTCACATCATTCTCCACTAATGTAGATTACACGACCCATTGAAATTGTTAGAGATTCTATACGTTGTAATGTTGGAAAAAGTCAAATATAATTAGCATACAAGAAGTAGGAAATTCACAAAAAATCCAAACCACAGTTCAACTTCATTCCCTACCCAAATATCACAAATCAATATATCTACATCACAAATCAATATATCTATTTTGTTCTCTTTTATTCTTCTTTTCATTCACTTTTTTTCATTTTTTTAATTTTTTTTTTCGTCACCTTCTTTTTAGTAATTCTTCCTGTAGAAAAACCCACATCCAAACCACTTTGTGGTTGTAACTAAAGATAAAATCCATATATTCAGGTTGTCTGTTTGGCTAGATTTCTTCCAAAGATGGCCTAAATCTTTTCTTCCAGTCATGTGTACTATTATTTTGCCCCGGGTAATGATAGAACTCATTCTAGGATTCAAGAGATCTAAAAATACCACATAATCATGGATTATCTCTATCAATCACAATCTAAAAGTTACTTCCTTATACCTATAGCTTGGTTCGTCCCCTGAAATTTAACAATCAAAAGGTCAAGCACATAGACTTAAATATACTCTCTACTTCTCTTCATATTTCATCTTTCACCTCTATTTATTACTCTTGGCTATCCATAATGAGTTTATTTCATCATAAGTTGCCAAGGCTATGATAAATATCCTAGATCCCTATATTATGTCTTAATTACTACTCATGCTCTATATACATATACCTACATATTTACATATGCTTCATAACCATCCCTCACTATTATTCAAAGTTGAAGATGCCACCTTGCTTATGGGACATTATCCTCAAAAGCATCACCACACTGAACAAATCCACAAAATAGAAATGGAAAGAAATCAAATAGACATAAATAACAATTCAAAAGATAGAAATGAAAGAAGAAAAACTTCCAAGCTATTCGTTGTCCTCATCAATGGAGTTATGTAACACCCATAATTTTTGGAAAAAAATTCCAAGAGTTAAAATTAAATTAAAATTAGAAGAAATTATTCGAATCAAATAATTCTCGAGAAACTATGTAGAAATGTTGTGCAATTCAATTAGCAAATAATACTTTGAAAATTTGTAAGAAAATGAAATTAAATAAAACAAGTTGAAAAAATTAACTTTGAGGAGTTTATCAAAATTTTGGGCGCAAATGAAGGGTTTGCAAATTAAAACATAATTTGATATTTAAATGAAAATATCAAAGAAGGGTTACCAAATATTATAATGCAGTTTAAGATTTAACTAAAAATATAGTGTAAGTTAGCAAGTTGCTCCTCATTTTAACGTATTACACAAAAATTAGAAATGTTTCTAGAATGAAATAAATTCAAAAGAATGTGTTTGTAACTTCTAAAATAATTACTTACTAAAATATGTGCTTGGGAAACAAGTAAATAGAAAACTAGAAAGGTTTCTAAAATGAAATCAACATAAAAGAATGTATTAGCAATTTTTAAAACCTTCACTTATTAATGCTTATGTATAGGAAACAAACAAAATAGAAAGGGAGAGAGTTTTAGAAAGGTTTCTATAATGAAGACACCTCAAACTTTCCAATTCATGCCCATTAGAATTCTATATAAACCCAAGTATGAGCACCAACCTCTTCACCCCAACAAGAATTGAACAAGTTCTTTCTTACTCTCTCTCTCGCCCCCTCTACCTCTCTCTTGACATTTTTTTCTCTCTTTTGAGGCTGTTCTAAATAACAATTAGGGTAGAAGTAACGAAATGTTGCAGAAATTTTGTAATAGTTGGAGTTAAAGTAACAGAGTGCTGCTGAAATTTCAAGGTAGCAGTTGGAAAGTTCTGAAACATATTCAACTGAAGCTTTGGAAGAGTAAAAAGACTAAGGTGGAAGTGATTCCTAAACTTCTACTTTGTTGTTCTAAATTAATAAGATATTTATGCATGTTTAAATTCAATTTTGTTATGCATGTTTTAAAGTTTAGTTTATCAAGCATGTTGTACTTTATGTTTATCATGTTCAATGATCATGAAACTATTGCATGCTTAGAGCTCACATGCTCAGGGTTATTTTGGATGGGTGTTGCATGAATGTGATGTTTTCATGTTTTAATGTTGATATAACATTCGTGCCGAAATCTATTGAATTATATTAAGATTCATGAATGTTGATTAAAGAAAAATGATTAATGATAAGAACTACGTACTATCACAATGATCCACAGGGATTACTGTGAGTGTTTTTTATATTTGATTAGTTCACATGGGTAAGGTTCCAAAATACTTGGAATATGGGTGAGACCCTAAGTCTAATGAAATTTAGCATAATGGAATGCCTTTTCACTCAAGGGGGGTATTTTGATAAGAACATCAAAATTAATCCCTTTCAGTCTAATTTATAACTAAAATCAATAAATTTTTTGAATCACATAATGCTTGTACGTGTCTAATTTGAATGTCTTATTGATTTGAAATAATAACTTAGTTGTTTTAGAATGATTCACTAGGCTTTGTACTCACCTTTCCTATTTTACCTTTTAAGGGAATTGATCACATTGAAGAAGCATGACAATAGTTACGATATTTTATTTAAAAAGTTTCTATTTAAATGTAAGGGTATGTTGCCTAATTTTAAATATTTTGTTGCAATATAAATATGAGTTATATAGTCTTTGTTCTTTTATTCATTAAATAAATTGAAGATGTCTTTTCTCTCTTTGATTTGTCTTGTTAAATTATATTTATTTAATTAAGTTAAATACTTTTAATGTTCAAGAAGACTTGGGATAAAAGAACTAAAAAGTCAAATGTGAGCTACTTGTAAATGTAATACCGGCCCGACCTGCCGTGTGGTTAAGTCCACTGTAAATTCAGGGGTCAGGGTGTTACAAGGGTGGCGTCAAAGCAAAGGATGTTGCTCACTGGAAAAAAATATGGTTACTCTAATACCAAAGGTAGTATCAAAGCCTAGGTTTCAGATGCCTTCGGGAGAATTCAGAAAGAGTTGACTCAATTAGGTAAGACCTTTATTTTGAGTTAAATTTAGAATGTCATACCATTTATTTTGAAATTGAGAATTGTTTTTCAAAAAGGAAATATATGTTTTCAAAGGTTTTGTTTGGAAACAAAGATTACAAGTTGACCTAATAATGGGTAAGCCTTGTCCTAAGTAAAGCTAAATATTAAAAGGGGGATGGATTATTCCGTCTGAGAAAGCGCAATTATTTAAGCAGACTTCGATCTCGCTGCCCGATCTGGAGGTTGTCCTACCAGCTCATACGAGTAGTTGGAGTTGAAGAACACACTTATTTTCCTACAAGAAAGATTAAAAGGTGGTAATTAAGGACAAAGGAAGGTACTAGAGTACAAAGATAGTACTAGGAGTAGTACAAAAACTAGATGAGGGTTGAACCCTTCAACCAAAAATTGAAACCTTAGGTCTAGGAAAAGATACCTTCGCTAGAGAATTAGATGTAACCAAGGATGGTAAAATGGATCATAAATGAAAACTTTTAGGACATAGGTTAGAGACTGATAACATGTGAAAACAAAACACTTGATTGGTCAGGATATGTGATCTAGAGGATCATGTATCTCTGGTTTCTATGCGGTATGGGATGCATAGGAATTTGGGGGTACAGAGGAATCCCGGACTCGAACAATGACGGGTCATGTTTGGTGAATGATCGATAACTTTGGAAGAACTTGTTTCCTTATGCATGGCTAGTATGGGATGGTCATGTATAGTGGGGTTTAGGAGACCTTAGTTGTCGAGATGTTTGTGAAATTGTTTGGGTGTAATGAGATCTCTGAGTGGAAGCCTGTGTCTATGTGCAAGGGTGGTATGGGATGCTAGAACTCAGAAGCATAGATGAAAACTTGGAATTTCTCTATGCTAGCATGAACTTGTATGGTTTGCTTGATTATTTGCATGCATGTTTTATTTCATAAATATGTATATCACATGTAATGTGATCATGAAACCAAATCTTGTACCCAACAACATTGGAGGGCCTTGAAACCCTCAAACAGAAATTAGAAGAATAAACTTATAGGTCACTGAACAAATCGAGAACCTAGAGACATGAATCTAGAGTCATGATAGCACGAATAAAACGAAAACTTGAGAAGATGAACGCAAAGGATGATATGGGAAAGATGATCATTAGTGCAAGTTTGGAAAAACATTTTGTATCTCGACGATAAGGAAAGATTGGTTGTGTACCCCAAATTTGTCTTCTCTTTGAGACTTCTTGTGATACTTTGTCGGATACTAAAATGGCTTTCGACTTATGGATAATGGAAGTAAACCTAGAAAACATGATGAGGGCAGAAAATACTGATCCATCTAACAAGAGGAACAAGGGGCAATTATGGCATCAACAACTCCCGTGGAAATTCTATCACTAGAGGTAATGGCAAAAATCACTCAACAGGTGGTCGAGCAAGTGATGAGGACTCTACCCCTAATGCAGCCATAGCCCAAGGTTCAAGAAATAGAATTTTGAGAAATTTGTGAAATTAATAGTATAAAGGATGTGTTTTCAAGTGACTTATCAACCTACCACCTCATAGAGAAATAGAATCCAACATCAAAGCTCAAGCTTGCACTGACCCCTTAGCCAAGAACATCGGTAGAACTGATTAAGTTAGAGACTCAGCTGAACGGGCCCTGAAGAAGAAAATTCATCAGACTAAGTGAATCACCATAGGGGCACCCGTTACTATTCATAAAAAAATGAAGGTTGTGTGTCGACTATTGATAGTTAAACCCAGGTATAGTCGAGATTAATTATCCCATACTAAGTATAGATGACATATTGAGAGAAGCCATAAAACATCTCTAAGAATGATCTTAAGTTATGATATCACCAATTGAGAGTCCTAAAGTTAGACATACCCATGACAACCTATAAAGCTCAACTATTAAATACACTAGGCTAGAACAAGATGTTATTTTGATACCAGAAGTGGTTTAACCAATGACATGCATAGATCTAAGGAACAGGGTAGTTAAGCAATACCTTGACCATTTCATACTGGCTTTGTAGATGACACCCTAACTTACTCTAAGTCTAAAACTGAACACTTAGAACACTTGAGAAGTCCATTGGAGACACTAAGGAGAAGACAATTCTTGGCTAAGTCCTAAAAGTACGAATTATAATAAAATTCCCTAACCATGTGGTTCACTAGGAGTACGCGACGAAATGACACCCGAGTGAACAAGTATAGCTAAAGACATCTCGATTCACCCTAAAAAAAGAAAGAAGCAAACCAAGATAGTTTTTAGGCTTAATTAGACACTACATGAGATTCATCCAAGACTTTATGAAGGTTAGCAAAACCCATAATCAGATTAGCCAAAAAATGAGTCCAAATCCATCGGACTAATAAGTACAAATTTCGAGAATGAAATTCTTTTAATGGGGGTAGGTTGTAACACCCATAATTTTTGAAAAAAAAATTTTAAGTGTTTGTATTAAATTAAAATTAAAAGAAATTATTCAAATAAAATAATTCTCAAGAAAACTATGTAGAAATGTCGTGCAATTCAATTAGCAAAGAATACTTCAAAAATTTGTACGAAAATGAAATTAAATAAAGCAAGTTTAGAAAATTAATTTTGAAGATTTCATAGAAATTTTGGGCGCGAATGAAGGGTTGGAAAATTAAACCATAATTTGATATTTAAATGAAAATATCAAATAAGAAAGTTACTAAATATTATAATGTAGTTTGAGATTTAACTAAAAATATAAAGTAGAGTTAATTAAATAATATATGTTGGTCTAATAGAAAATAAGTAAGTTCGTATTATATAAAAAATAGAAATATGAATATATAAAAATACCTTGCGACATTCCAACACACATTTCAATATACTTATTCATATCGCAAGAATTAGCAAGTTTATTTAACATATTAAGTTACATTCAAGTTTGCAAAAGTTAGCAAGTTGCTCTTCATTTTAATGTATTATACAAAAATTAGAAATGTTTCTAGAATGAAATCAACTCAAAAGAATGTATTAGTAACTTCTAAAATAATTACTTACTGACATATGTGCTTGGGAAACAAGTAAATAGAGAATTAGAAAGGTTTCTAAAATAAAATCAACCTAAAACAATGTATTAGCAATTTCTGAAACCTTTACTTACTAATTCTTATGCATAGGAATCAAATAAAATGGAAAGGAAAAGAGTTCTAAAAAGGTTTCGGTAATGAAGACACCCAAACTTTTCAATTCATGCCCATTAAAATTCTATATGAACCCAAGCATGAACACCATCCTCTTCACCCCGACAAAAATTAAACAAGTTCCTTCTTGTCCTCTCTCTCCCCCTCTGCCTCTCTCTTGGAATTCTTTCTCTCTTCTAGGGCTATTCTAAACAACACTTGGGGTAGACGTAACAGAGTTATGTAGAAATTTTGTAGCAGTTGGAGTTGAAGTAATGGCGTGCTACTAAAATTTCGTGGTAGCAGTTGGAAAGTTCTAAAAGGGATTCAACTGAGGCTTTAGAAGAATGAAAATATTGAGGTGGAAGTGATCCGTAAACTTTTACTTTGTTGTTTTAAACTAATAAGATGTTCATGCATGTTTAAATTTAGTTTGTTATGCACGTTTTAAAGTTCAATTTATCAAACATGTTCTACTATCTGTTTATTATGTTCAATCATCATGAAACTATGGCATGCTTACAGCTCACACGCTTAGGGTTATTTTGGATGGGTGTTGCATGAGTAAGGTCCCAAAATACTTAGAATATGATTGAGACCCTAAGTCCAATGAAATTTGACATAAAGAAATGCATTTTCACTCGAGGTCTTTTGATAAGAACATCAATATTGACCCTTTTTAGTCTAATTTACAACTAAAATTAATAAATTGTTTGAATACTCTTAATGTTTATAAATGTTTGATTTGGATGTCTTATTTATTTGAAACAATAACTTAGTTGTTTTAGAATGATCCACTATGCTTTGTGCTCACCTGTCCTAGTTTACCTTTTCAGGGAATTGATCACATTGAAGAAGCATGGCAATAGTTATGATATTTTTTTTAGAAAGTTTCTATTTAAATGTAAGGACATATTGCCCAGTTTTGAATATTCTGCTGCTGTTTAAATATGAGTTATGTAATCTTTCTTCTTTTATTCATTGAATAAAATTAAAGATTTATTTGTCTTGTTGAATTATGTTTATTTAATAAAGTCAAGTACTCTTAATGTTCAAGAAAACTTGGGATAAAAGACCTAGAAAGTCAAGTGCGAAACACTTGTAAATGTAATATCAGCCCAACCTGCCATGTGGTCAAGTCCACTGTGAATTCGAGGATCGGCGTGTTACAAAGGTTGTGTTAGAGCTAAGGTTGTAGCTCACTGGGAAAGAGATGGTTACTCTAATACAAAGGTAGTATTAGAGCCTAGGTTTTAGACGCCTTAGAAAAAATTTAGAAATAGTTGACTCAATCGGGTAAAACCTTTATTTTGAGTTAAATTTAGAATGTCCTACCTTCTATTTTGAAATTGAAAATTATTTTTGAAAAGTGTTTTTCAAAAAAGAAATATATTGTAGCACCCCAGAATTTTACGAGGGCGTACATGACACGAGTGAATACAAAATAAAATATTAATTGTAGACAAATGAGAATTCAAATAAAATAACAAAAAGAAAAAAAATAAATAATGAAATAAATAATAGTTTTTACAAAAAATAAATAAAAATAAAAAATAAAAATATAGATTTTAGAATTTATAATGTTTTAAAAAAAATATGTATAAACAAATAATAAATGATTTAAATTTTTTATTTAAAGATGCGTATAAACTATGATTTGCAAAAAATTAAATATTAGTTGATTGAAGAAATAAATAAATGAAATATTAATTGATAGAAATATTGGAAGATAAAAATAAAAAACTGATTTGAGAAATCAAATTAAATGTTGATTGATCGAAATGTGAATTTATTGAACTATTAGTGGAAAAATCCAGGATTTAGGTGAGAAATGGAAGTTAATATTACTTGGAAAAAGAAAATCAGAAAATCGAAAGAAAAGAAAAAAAATGGAAATTGGGAATTTCTGGAAATTTGGTGCATAAAAAAAGAGAGAAAGAAGAAATGAAAAATAAATGGAAATCTGGAAACTCGAAGAACCAAAAAATTCAGGTCTTTGGCGGTGAAAGATGATCCGGAAGCTCGTAGGTTTGGAAATTTTGGTGTTTGAGGTGGTTTAAATTCAACAAGAAGAACGATCAAAAGAAAGAAAGGAAATTAGGGGTTTTGTTCGTTTGGGTGTCTCGATCAAGATGGAAGGCAGAAGGAGCTAGAAAAGAAGAAATAGAAGACGATGGAAAGTATAGAAGAAGAATCCAGATTTGGCGGTGCTAATGTTGGACGAGCAAGAGAAATGAGGTGGTGATTTGGGCGGATTGAAAGGGAAAACGAAGAAACTAGAAAGAAGAAGATGAAATCGGCAACTGTTGTTCTTGGGTGTTGTTGCACGAACAGCGGAAGGAAAGGAAATCAGAAGCAGCTACTGCTGTCAGACGATGAAAACGAAGAGCAGCAGTTGTTGCAGCATCACACGAACAAGAAGAATGAAAACGGAACGGAACAGCTATTAAGATTAGGGAGCCACAATTTGGCCGAATTGGTCAATTTGGGCGAACAAGAACAGCACCATGTTGTGCATGCTGGGTGAGCAAGAGGAACGAAGAGTAGTTATGCTCTGTTGTGCGAGGAAGAAGATGAGTCGTGAAAGAGGAACGAGCTATGCATTTCTGCGAGAAGAGAAGCTGGTTGGGAATGGAGTCGCAGTAGATGGGTTTGCGATTTGGGTGTGTAGAGCAGGGGAAGAACGAAGAAGAAGATCGAACAACAGCTCGAGCTAGTGGGGGCTGTTGTGATTTGTGAACAGAAAAGAGGAACTAGCTACATTTTTGCTGTGCGCGGTAGAGCGAAGGAGAATGTGATTTGAGTGAGTTTTGTTGTTACAAAACTGCGAAGGGAAGATAAATGCTGGTCGTGATGTGTGCATGATTTGGGTGTGAAGAACAGGGGTGATGGATGAATTTGGGCGTTGCTGGGTTCGTGATCCGTTTTGGAAGGTCGACAAGAACAAGAAAACTGAAAAATTTCTGGTTTTCTAGCGGTGAGTTGTGGGCAGTGCTGCGACGTACGCGCAAAGCAACTGATGTGCTCCAGAGCGAAAGAAAATCTTTAGCAACAAGAGGCTTCGTCGTCGGCGCGGATGAAGAGAGATATATTTTAAATTTTAAATTTTAAATGATATGAAATTTATTTTTAGTTGATTTAGAATGCGAAGAATGAAATTAGAAAATTTAAACTTTCAGCGGTTAAAAATATAAAATTTGAAGCTTTGAGAAAAGAATTTTGTTAGAACTAGTATTTCAATCTATGTGAATTTTTGAATAGATACAAAAATATGAACATCGAGATTTATAGAGGGTTAGAAAATTTGGAGATTGAAAATTTAAAACTATATTTGAAAGTTAGATGCAAATAATAAATATTAAAATTTTTTTTATTCAATTAAAGATTAATTAAGTCATTTAAGAAAAAGTTTTAAGATGAAATAATTTTATTTTAAAACTTAGAACTTAATAAATTTATAATTTAAATTTAATATTTTGAAGATGAATAAATTATTTTAAAAGAGTAACTTAGGGATGTTTAAGTGATAACATAATATTTTAGAACTTAGTTCAATTTAGATAGAAAAATTTTATTTACGCAAAATAAGATTTATTAAATATAAGTTATTTATTTTTAGAACCCAAATTTAAATTTTAGTCTTTTTAAATAAATTATTCGGATCTAAATAAACTTATTTAGAAATGAATAAATTGTATAAGTTTAGAAATTAATTATTAAAGTCTCAATTTCAAATTAAGGAAATTCAGAAGACTTAGAAATTATTTTAATTAGAATATATTAAATTCTAGAATTTAAGAATAATACTAAATTAGTTGAAACTGATATTTAGACTTTATAATTATCTTAGAAAATATTTAAGCTTAGAAATAAATTTGAATGAGATTGAATATGAATTAGGAACCTGGAGAAATTTTATTAATTGTTGAATTTTAGATTTTATAATCTTAAAGTACTGAATAGTTCTGAGGAAAGCAAGGTGGCCCTAAAAATCTGCAGAATCAAGTGGGCGTGATTTCTTTGCTCATACATATTATATAGATTTAAAATTCAAAGCATATGTTTGAATAGTTCTAGGTTATTAGAATTTTAGTAGGAAATTGATTGAAATTGTTTGGTATGCCTGAATGATGTGTGATAAATGATTATTTAATTGTTGCAAGCATGAATAAGAAATTATGCACTTAGATTTCATTATTTAAACATGCACCTTATTATCTTAATAGCATGCATTATTTGATTAATTTTCTATTGTATTGTGTGATGCTTGGTGTGATTGAATTTGATTGTAAAACTAAAATAAGACGAAGGATTATTAAGAATCCACGTACCGGTGCGATCGACGAGCCTGAAGTGGATCGAGGTGGCATCTCTTATATGTCACCACTTGAGATTGGCTAGCTACAAGGCGAATCATAGGTATTCTCAACCTTGAGCTGCTTGCGACAGCTTGAAGTCTTTGGAAAACGGTACGAGCCGCGATAAGTACTCTCTCTTAGATTGTAATACTGAGATATGACTAATTTTAGATGGTACTTGAGACTTTCTATGTTTACGATTAGATTGGATCACGGGAAATACCGAGAGGCATCTCAACCCTCTTCCAATCTCATACTTTGACCAAAACTAAATGAATGTTTGAAACGTCTAATGTTTGAAAGTGTTTGTAATGTTTTGAATTTTGGTCTGTATAATACGTGTGATGTGTAGGGATGGTCCACTGGGATTTCGAGCTCACTCTCATTTTATTTTTTAGGAATACTTGGACGCAATGCACAACTGTCTACGTCAGAAGACTAGCTCTTTCTATTGGGCACCTCATGGGGAGGTCGTCTGGGATAGATAGCTTTAGAGTTTGTATTTTATGTAATTAATTGTAATAGAATCTCATATATAATTTTTATTTGAATTTAATTTCACTGTTTTACAAGTATTTATTTTGATTTTGAATTTCAGTTGATTATATCTTTGAATGATATTATATGTTTTCATGGGGAGGTCGTCCGGGATAGATGGCTTTAGAGTTTGTATTTTATGTAATTAATTGTAATAGAATCTCATATATAATTTTTATTTGAATTTAATTTCACTGTTTTACAAGTATTTATTTTGATTTTGAATTTCAGTTGATTATATCTTTGAATGATATTATATGTTTAACAATTCTTGTTTTTAATATAAGTTTTTGAAGTGACTTCGCTGTGTAATTTGTAATTTATGATTTATAAATTCTGATTTTAGTTTGTTTTATCTAATTGTGAAAATCTGGTAAAACTAGGGTGAAATTATGTTGATCTTTTATTTTATGTGAAACATAATTTCGAACATTTCATTAGAAATGATTTATGAACGTGATTTTGAAGAAAAAGATTTTGACAGAAATGAAAATTTTAAGTAGCATTCTGATTCTTAACGGATGACGACCCATAACACATGTCAGGAGGTCAGATTGAGAGTCGGGGTGTTACATATATGTTTTAAAAAGGTTGTTTGGAAACAAAGAGTACAAGTTGAGCTGATAGTGGGTACGCTTTGTCCCAAGTAAAGCTAAACAATGAAAGGGGGATGGGTTATCCTGTCCAAGAAAGTACGATTATTTAAGCAGAATTCGATCTCGCCGCCCGATTTGGAGGTTGTCCCACCAGCTCATACGAGTAGTAGGAGTTGAAAATATGCTTATTTTCCTACAAGAAAGATTAGAAGGTGGTAATTAAAGGCAAAGGAAAGTACTAGAATTTTCCTGCAAGAAAGATTAGAAGGTGGTAATTAAAGGCAACGAAAAGTACTGGAGTACAAAGATAGTGTCAGGAATAGTACAAGAACTAGATGAGGGTTGAACCCTTCAACCTAAAATTGAAACCTTAGGTCTAGGAAAAGAAACCTTAGGTAGAAACTTAGATATAGCCAAGGGTGGCACAATGGATCATAAATGAAAACTTTTAGGACATAGGTTAGAGACTGATAACGTGTGAAAATAAAACACTTGATTGGTCAGGACACAAGATCGAGAAGATCCTATATCTTTGGTTTCTTTACGGTATAGGATGCATAGGGATTCATGGGTATAGAGGAATTCTGGACTCAGAGAATGACGGGCTATGTTTGGTGAATGATCGGTAACTTTGGAAGAGCTTGTTTCCCTATGCATGGTTGGTATGGGACAGTCATGTGTGGTGGGGCTTAGGATACCTTAGTTGTCGAGAAATTTACGAAATTGTTTGAGTGTGGTGAGATCTCTAAGTGAAAGCCTATGTTAATGTGCAAGGGTGGTATTGGACACTCAAACTCAGAGGCACAGATAAAAACTTGGAATTTCGCTATGCTAGCGTGAACTTGTATGATTGCATGATTGCTTGATTATTTGCATGCATGCTTTACTTCATAAATATGTATATCACATGTGATCATGAAACCAAATCTTGTACCCAACAACATTGAAGGGCCTTGAAACCCTCAAACAGAACTTAAAAGAATAAACTTATAGGTCACTAAACAAATTAAGAACCTAGAGACATGAATCTAGAGTCATGATAGCACGAATAAAACAAAAACTTGAGAAGATGAACGCAAAGGATGATATAGGAAAGATGATCATTTGTGCAAGTCTGAAAAGACATTTTGTATCCTGAGGATAAGGAAAAACAGGTTGTGTACCCCAAATTTATCTTCTCTTTGAGACTTCTTATGATACCTTGTCGGATACTAAAATGGCTTTTGACTTATGGATAATGGAAGTAAACCTAGAAAACACGATGAGGGCAAAAAACACTAATACATCTAATCAATGGAATCGAGGGGCAATTGTGGCACCAACAACTCCCGTGGAAATTCTATCGCCAGAGGTAATGGTAGAAATCACTTGACAGGTGGTCGAGTAAGCGATGAGGACTCTACCCTAATGCAATCACAGCCTAAGGTTCAATATCATCACGTGTCATCGCCAAATGAACTAAAAGTGAAAATCAAGAGGCTGGTCATTCCTCTAAGACTAACTACATTCAATGTAATAACCCAAAACATTTTAACACGTCAACATCAATAATTAATTTAAGAATTTCAATTAAATAGGAAAGTTTTAAAAGAAAACATGTTTTGAATGTCCATGTATGTATTAAATGAAAAAAAAAATCATATAAACTCATTTTTATGGCTTAGAAACTCAAAAATAATGAAAAATAGGAAAGAGGTTCAAAAGATTGTGGTTCGTTAGTGAAAATAGTGCAGGAAAACCACTTAAAAATAGTGGGCTCATTCTGCCGACCGCGATCCGTAAATGGCCGACCGCAGTCCGCAGTTGAGAAACCACTTACGAATAGTGGACTTATTCTGCCGACCGCGGTCCGCAGTCAAGAAAACTGTAAATTTTGAGAGAAATTAATCACCGACCGAGGTCCTTATTTGCCGACCGCGGTTCGTACGCAATATATAAATAAAATGGCCGACTAAAACTCGTCATTTTCACTTCCAGTTTGTTCCAGACGAGGGAGAAGTGATCTTAAAAGCTAGGAGAAGTGCTCTGAAGTAAGGTAAACCAGTGATTGAAGATTTAAGGTAAGAATCTAAGTCCCTCTATTAAATTACTCTCTCACTTGCTGTTTGCTTAAATCTAAAGATTCAAATACTCCAGCTGTAAGGGTGAATGAAGGAATTATATTATGAGAGAACCCTATTAGCTGAAGTAAAATTGAATCTTTTCTTTATATAAAGCCCCAAAGCAATTGTGTATTGAGTTTGATTGTTGTTTTTATGGAATTTCGAATTTACCAGTGTCTAAAGAACTGAAATCGGGTAGCACATTTTCTGTGAAAGGAAGTGAGGTGAATTGAAGTTTTGGTGCAGTAACTGTCAAGTGAGTGCATCTTAAAGACAATCTGTTGTGACAAGAAAGTTGAAAGGAATCTCGAAATACTCAGGTGAGAGGGATATCCTTACTCTTTAGTATTATGCGGGAATCATGCTTGAGACATGATTGTTGCTAGTATAGGATTTATATTATATGAATGTTGATATCGTTGGAATTGAATGGTTTGTTTGCAATTGTTGAAGTGCCGAATGATTTACCGTTATGCATGATTTCTATTAAGATTTACCGCTCATGTGATATTTCATTTATTTACTTCCGATATCATGTTGATTGAATGTTTTGGGCTTGAATACATGATTACTTCACTAAATTAAGATTAATGGCTAAATAAGAATCCCATACACCGGTACGACAGGCTGCAGAGCGTGGTAAATATTCCTGATCCTTAGTGTCAATAGCATACTTCATTGTCTTGGGAATCATAAGGAATCGGCTGCATAGCATTCCTTACCTTTGACTATGATATCTTTGGAATAAAAGGAATAGGCCTCATGGCATTCCTTTCCTTAGATTTTGCTCAACACTTGATTTGTCTTTGAGATTTGGTAACAGGCTGCATAGCGTTACCTTTGTAATTGGCTGCATAGCATTACTGTTCCTTAGATTGTGATTCACATGTACAGGCCGCAGGACGTGCATGGGGATAAGTAATAGGTTGCAGAGCGTTGCTTATCTTTGGATGTTGATGTTCTTGATTTCTTGTTTCTGGCCAAAATGCATGCACTCATTTTCCATCCTGGATCACAAAGGAATATTGGGAGTCTAACCAACTCTTCCGATTTAGGTTACAACAAAAGAATTAATGTGTGAAACGCCTAATGTGTGGAAGTGTGTGTATGTTTTGAGTTGATCTTGTATAATGCTAGAGATGTATAGGATTGACTCACTGGGCTCTCGAGCTCACCCTATCACTCTCTTTTCAGGTTTTCACAGGTCTACTGTACAGTGATTACTTACTAACAGTGGAGACTTTGAAGAATGGGTTTAAAAATTTTGTTTTGGAAGGCTATGTTAAAATGACTTTGATGTAATTTTGGAACAGAATATTTATTTTTCTTTTGTATAACACTGGTAGTGTAATCTAACTATATTTTCATGTTTTGATGTTGTATTTATCGATGGACATTGTTTTCATATTTTGATAAATATGGGCTCACAATTTTGGAAACTGTTTCATTTATTTTGTTTAAGAGAAAGATAGCAAAAAAAAAAAAAAAATTGTATCAAAGGTAACATTTCGGTCGTCAGGAGATGGTAACCCGATGATTTCCATTTCGGGAAGTCCGGACCTGAAGCCGGGTTGTTACAAATATGGTATCAGAGCTTAGTTAGTAGCTCGTTGGGCTAGAAATGATTTTTAATGATTTTCACTAGAAAATGGTTTTTCATTGGAAACAGTTTTGAATGAAGTTTGGACTAATCTGGTAATGCCTTGGAGGCACAGTGAGTCTAAATTAAAAGACAATAGGGCATAGGTTTGAGACTGATAACGTGATTGAACGCACACTTGTTTGGTCAGAACGCGAGTTTAGGAAGATGTTGTACCTCTGGTCTCTGTGTAGGATGGGTTGCATAGGGATTTGAAGGTACAGAAAAATCTTGGATTCGAAGAATGACAGACCATGTTTGGTGAATGCTCGTGTCTTTGCTAGAGGAGGTACTTGCTGTGTTTGGCTGGGATGGGGCAGTCAAGCATAGTGGGTCTTGTGAAGCCAGGGAATCCATCCACGGAGGCATATGTTCTATTATGCCTGATCAATATAGTAGGATGTGGCAGCCATGGAAGTCGAGACATTTGCGCAATTGTAATGGGTGTAATGAGATTTCTAAGTGGAAGTCTGTGTGGAAAGGCGAGTGTGGGATGGGGCACACGGACCTGGAAACATGGATGGAAGCTTGGGATTTCATTATGCTAGCGTGCATTGTGTGTTTGGTTGGTGTATGATTGGTTGCAATATATGTAGTAAAATCGTATTTTTAGTATATTACCCAAACTCCTGCACCCAGAAACAGACAACATGCTGTCGACTTAGAAGTACAAACTTTTAAGCCAGAAATACATATCGAGAACTTAGAGACTATGCATCTAGAGTTACAGTAGCACGAAACAAGCGAAAACACCTAGGTGGGGGAAATTAACTGGCAACTTCTGCAAGTTCAGAATCCAAGGTTTGATTGCAATTCTTAGATGTTTTGCTAGAATCAAATTAAACTATTGGATACTGAATTAGGTCTTGACTTGCAGACAATGCCAAGGGGACAACCAAAACAAGGAATGGCTCGAGGGGAGAGTAGTCACTAGCCTGAGCATAGAGAAGGCACTCCAGGAATAGCAACTGCATCAGTGGGAGCAATGATGACTCCTGAGGTGATTGCAGAGATCACTCAGAAGATGATAGCCGAGGTTACTCCCAGGATAGTGATAGAAATTACTCCTCGAGTAGTAGAACAAATAGTGAAAACCTTGCAGTCATCACAGCCACCAATGCGAGTACAACCACAGATGTTGTAGCAACCTGTACAACCACCGCTAGAGCCTCAGATTTCACCAGTACCTCAAACTCAACAAGAGGCCAGATCATCAGAGGCGATTACGACAAGTAAATCAGCTGGTTATGATAAGGAATAGAAGGAGTTACTAATTGAGTTTTAGAAATTGAAACCCAATACATTTGAAGGAATGATTGATCCAATGACATTTGATAGGTGGTTTACAGAGATGAACAAACATTTGAATGCATTGGGAGTGACAGGACCACGACGAGTCGCTTTGGCAGTACATCAGTTAGAAGGACCAGCATATCACTGGTGGGAAATGATGTAACATCTCGAAAATTTTATATGAAATTTTTATTTTTACTTAGAATATTATACAAAATTGATGAATGAGGATTTTGGCATGTCCTAGTTACCCAAATGAGGATCAAAAATCAATTTAAGGGATTTTAGAAAGAAAAAATATGATTTTAATGCATAAAATGAGATAT
>JAJIYU010007123.1:0-19606 GCA_030144865.1 Tinospora cordifolia | reverse complement strand
GCACGATGACCGCGGTCTCCCGAATATGGACCGCGGTCACCAGAATGGTGATCTTTTGCCTTTGTTTTCTGGGTTTACATGCAATGACCGCGGTCCTAATAGACCGACCGCAGTCACCAGAATGTAATTTCTGATATTCGGTGTTTTTCTTCGCCATTTCTTGTGTTTCTCGGATTTGCATCACTCTTACACTTATTTGGACTTATGATACATGATTGTCTAGTCGTTCTGGCCGTTTTGATTCTTTTCTTGAGTTTGCTATTCCACTTTTGTTGTTCACTAGTGACGTGGATGTCTTACAGACTTTCGGGGTATTACAGGAAAAGGGTTGAGATTCCTCTCGGTATTCCTTGTGATCCAATCAAATCTTAGAGGGTTTCCAATAACCATCTAAAATCAATCGATACTCACATCATAGTCTAAGAGAGCGTACTTACTGCAGCATCATACCATCTCCCAAAGACTTCAAGTTGTCCCAGTCAGCTCCGGGTGAGAATACCTACGATCCGCTTTGTGCCTTGATGATCTCAAGCGATGACATATAGGAGATGCCACCTTGATCCGCTTCAGGCTCGTCAATCGTACCAGTACGTGGATTCTTAATAAACCATCGTCTTATTTTAGTTTTACAAACAATTCCAATCATACCAACCATCATACATATCATGGAAAATAAATCAAATAATGCAGGCTATTCACATGAGTAAATAATAAAATCTAAATGCATGATTCCCTATTAATGCATGCTCTAAATAAACACGGCACAGTACAAATAAATAATCACACCGTCATCCAAGCACGCCAAACAAGTTCAACCAATTTTATAACCAAATTCTAATAATCCTAGAACTATCCAACCAAATGCTTTGAATCTTAAATCTGTATAATACAAATGAGCAAGGAATTCATGCCCACCTGGTTTTTGTCGTTCCTCAGGGCGACCTTGCCTCCCTTTGAATAATCTGACACTATCGCATTGTCAAATCTGAAATTTAACAATAAATAAAATCTTCAAGATTTTTTTATAATTTATCAATATCGTAATTAATTTAATTACGAACAAAATAAGACTTCTAAATGACCTATGTTTAATTCCAGCGTTTTGAGTTTTTTATTCGCAACTCTGAATTCCTATACGTTCATATACTTCAATATCCATGTTCCAATGTCTATTCCAAACCCACTAACAACAAAATAATATTTTCACTAAATATTCAATAAAGTTTTTAATTCCTAATTCCATTTCATTTTTGCATCTCAATTTAATTAAAATAAAACACAAACTAAAATTTATAATATAAAACAAAATTTAAATTTAAACTTTACCTCGCGTCATCTTCTTCACGCAAAAGACTATTGTTCTTTCTTTTTTCGCGCGAATATGACGGTGGCGAGATCACATTGTTGCCCCCAATTCCAGTAATGTCCATTTCCTTTCCATGCAGGTTTAGTTCATACTTACACCAAATAACAACGAACAAAAATAATAACAATCCTATTCCTCATGATGGCTAACCAAAATTTTAGAGTTGAATAGATAATCATCACCCTTTCTCAATTGTAAACTCGTCACCAAGTGTAATCTCACAGCAGGTCTTCTTCACCTTCCTCACGATCAGCCACACAAGATAAAACTAGTTCACAGTCTCAAGCCCAGGAATCCAACACACACAAAATTAGTGTCTCTTGCTACTCATTTACTTCGCAACAACACACGAATCACCAGTAATGTGCAGTTCATGTTTCACGGACAACATGTATTCCAGCCACACCAATTCAAATCAATACAAAGTATCTTCATTGTCCTTTAGTTCCGTTTCCAGTAGCCAACTAAACCAACAACTAAGTTTACCAAACTCAAAGTGCTCTTGCTGGCTTTTATTGGACAAACTGTAACTCAAAATAAAGCTAATCGTGCTCCAGCTCAACACAAACCAGAGAAGAAAAATTCTAACCAAGGTATTTCTCTTTCATTTCCCCTATTTTCTAATAATTGGCCGAACCAAGAAGATGAGCTTACCAATACTGAATGATATGCAATTTAGACCATTCTGCAACTCAAACAAGTGGAATTCCTCTCTTCCGTTGAGAGCACCATAAAAATTAAGTTAAAGGCTTGACCGGCTCCTTTGTTTTCTGGTTCCAAATGTAAAAATCAGGTTGCAATAGACCCCTGTTCGGCAGCTGGTGAGCAATGGTAGCAGCCATACAAAACAGAGTAACATGGCTCTAGTTCTTCTTCTTCCCTTAACAGCAGCAGCAACTGCCATTCTTCATTCCCAGCCATCGTCCACTGCATGGCCTTCTTCTTCACGGTTTGCAGCAGCAGCAAGCTTCCTCTATTCCCCTGTAGTGATGCACGGCCAGGCAACCCAACCCAGCCCAGAGATTTTCGTAATCACTTTCTGTAATACCCTGAAAGTCTATAAGGTTTCCACATCATTAGGAACGCATATAGTGGAATGACAAGCTTAGTAAAAGAATCAAAATGGCCAAAATACCTGAAAACCATGTATTATAAGTATAAATGAGTGTAAGAGTGATGCCAATCCGAGAAGCACAAGAAATGGCAAAGAAAGACACTGAACACCAGAAATTTTATTTTGGTGACTGCGGTCGGCCTATAGTGACCGCGGTTATTGCATGAGAAACCCAGAAAACAAAGGGAAATATCATTTTGGTGACCGCGGTCGATCATACAGTGACCGTGGTCATCGCAGAAGAAACCCAGAAACGAACACAGGGAAGTCTGTTCTGGTGACCACGATTTGTAATAGGGCAACCGCGGTCATCACGCGAAAACCCATAATCACACAGTGACCGCGGTAGTAGCATAGTGACCGCGGTCATTCGTCAATTTCTATATAAATGAACATGCACAGAAAACCCTAGATTTGGATTTTTCTGCCTCAAATCACTTATTTCTTTCTCTAGCTCTCACCTAACTTGTTTGCTTCATTTCTTAAGTGTTCTATTGGGTTCTAAGGGTGGTGAGCTCCTTCAAACCATTCTCTACTGTTTTCAAGCTCAGATCTGCCAAGAGCAACATCAACAAGGGTGGATTCGGTTTGAAGCAAGCGTGGAAAGGGCTTTGTGCTAAGGTAAATCTCGAAACCCCCTTGAGATCTTGTTTCCTTTGCTTTCTAAATCATTTTTCTCAAATGTATTATGTTTTTCCTTGAGTTAATGTGTGATTTAAACCCAATGACCAAGTGTTAAGGTGTTAAGCACATGTCGCCGACCCCGGGTAATGCGGCATGTACCCGTATTCCCTCGTTTTGTATTGATTTTGGGTGCATTTGAAGCACATGCGCCAAGAACACAAACCTTAGGGTTTCGGGTGTGCCATGAATGCCTTAGACTCACACACATTTTCATTGTTTAAAAACCCTTTAGATTGATAATCAGAGACGTGCACGATGAGGAGAAAGGCGCAAGGTTGAAGAGTATTAATGTGGGTGTGATTTTCTTACTCCCTAGCCTTATCCAAGTTTTGAATGCTTAACATGATGTTTGTTAGTTTAAAATTTGTTTAGGAGCATGCTAGGACTTGTTTGATTGACTTTGGTTGGGTTGACTTGGTGTATGTCTTGAATGCATGATTGTTTGTGTCATAACATGCTAGATAGAAATTTTTAATGCGATGATTTATATGAATAGCTGAACACATCTATTTTGATTTACTTTAAATGTTTCCATTGATGATCACATATGACTTGGAATGACATGTATGACTAAAGAACATTTAATTAAGATTAATGAATCCACGTGTTGGCACGGTAACTGGCCTTAGGGTGTCATCGTGGGTGTCCCCACCCGAGCTAACTGCGACAGCTGATAGTGTCTTCGGACGGAGAGTCACTGCGGACTTCCATCCTTAGATCGTGGTCCCAGAGGTAACCAGCCCTTGGGCGTTACCCCCGGATTCGCTCCCGGACCACACAGGGGATACCGAGGGTCATGGACTCTTTCGATCTTAGATGATAACATAACAAGAAATTGTGTGAAACACCTAACGTACTGAAAGCGATTGCATGTTTTGTATTCTGGTTTGTATAATGCTAGTGATGTATAGGGATGATCCACTGGGCTCTCAAGCTCACCCCATTTTTCCATTATAGGTGATCATTAACACCGCAGGAGTAGGCCAACACACGGGTTGTCTTTTTGGGTAGTGACCTCGCTGGGAGGTTGTTACAGTTTTTCTTTAGTTTTATTTGAGTTTATCATTATACCATTTTGGCTGTAAATAATCTTTTAGTGTTTGAATTGAACTGGGCATGTGCCCTCTTTTATTTTGAACTATTTCACATGTAAATCAAATATTTTGGAACTTAGGCCCATTGGGTCTTGTTTTATCTTCACACCATGTTTTGAAAATGGATTTGAAATGTTATTCCGCTACAAAGTGTTTCATTTGGCCAAATGTGAAATCACTATGGATTTATGAACAAATTGAATTCCGCTGCATATATTTTTAATGAACTTCACATCTACTAGAAGGACGATTATTTTGGTGGTCGTTGTACTTTTTAAATTTTTAATTCATAACTTGTTTGAAAGAAAGGTATGAAACTCTTATTGAAAAAGAAAGGAAACCGAACCATGTGGCCTTCGGTTCTCGGCAAACGAATGGGTGACTCGACGTCTCCTGTCGAACGAACGAACAGGAGCGCGTGACCCCTCGACAAATCGTCGCAACAGAGATAGAGACGGATGTCGGGAGCCGGGGTGTCACACTTTCAGCCATTTCAATCTTGTTCGTGCTTTGTTTTTCTAATTCCAACCATAATTTTGAGTTTGAATTCTGGTTTCTCAGATTGATCCTCACGTTCCAGCTCATCCTTTGTTTTTCGTTTGTCATCCTTGCAGGGCCTTCTTCTTCATTCTGCAACAGCAGCCATGGTCCTTCTTCTTCATTTTTTGCCACGCTGAGCACTTTTCTTTCTTGTTCATCCGATAACAGAGACAGCAGCAACGTGTATAGTTGCTGGTCCAACTTCTCTCTTCTACTATTTCGTTCATCCTCTCCAATTGAGCTTCAAAAAAATCAAAAGCTTTAGCTCACAGTCCAGCTTCTCCTGTTGCAGCTAATTCTCCACTTTCTTCTTCTTATTTCCAGCTTCGATTCCTTCTTGTGTGTTCATCACACTGACCACACCCCCAGCAAGCCACTGCATCGGCTTCTTCTTCAATCCACCATTGTTGTCCGGATAATTCGGGACTCCTCTCCTTCGACTCTCTTCCTTGATACGTTTCCTTCCACTACTCAATATTGTCCCACACACTACTCGTTTGTATGTATGCATATGTATGTTTTATTTTATGGATTTGTTTGTTTCATTATTATTATTATTATTATTATTATTTTCTAATCATGTAAATTGGTATATATCTATATAAACCCTTATGATAAAATTACCATGATATATATTTTTATCTCTTTTCTATACACACACACACACACACATATACGTGTGTTACCATCTAAATTAATGTATGAACCTTATGATAAATGTATATGTATTACCATGTTGTTATTATTATTGTTATTAATTAAAATTTTTTTTCTACATTAATCATAATAGACATCAATTAATTATTTCAGCTATTCATATATATATATATATATATATATATAACATAAAATATAGTTTTATCATACTATTATTATTATTATTATTATTATTATTATTATTTTTCAATCAAATGATATATTTTATTTTTGTATCACTCACGCCTTCGCGTGAGCGCGAGTGAGCTATGAATAATTTATTTATTCCTAAGCATATTCTACATCTGTAGTTAAATTGTACATGATCCTAATTCATTCGTTATTATTCATCTCATGTTCACTCACGATGTGGCACGACCACGAAGTTATGGGTGTTACATCTAGAAAGACCAAAAAGAAGTCATAATGTCACATTGAGCATTTATAAATATATAGAGAATGTTTTACAAAAAACAAGATCTACTTAAAGAAAAAAAGATTATTGCTATAATACATTGATCATTAATTTCATAAGTGTTTGATGAATATCAATTGGAACTTGTGTAGCACGAATCCAATTTTGTGCACTTATGAGGGCTTCCACTGTTTTGGGCTCAATGATGACCAGTATGGATCAAGAATTGGCTCCTTCGTACTAAAAACTGACTTTGAAGCAACGATTGATACTGGAATTGCTAAGACAAGTTTTGCTATTTTTGAAAGAAACTTGAATCTCATACCATTAGTTTTCCACTGTTAGTTGCATAGCAGACTAACTATACTATAAGTATTTTATGTATAATCTGCATTAGTGTAACAGAAAATTTAGTGTATTTGCTTATATTTAGTTAAATATGCATTTAGAGCATTATTGCATGATTAGTTGCATATTAGCATGATTTAATGTTATTTCTAGCATTTTTATATGAATATAATGTCCGAGAAAGGTTTTCAGTGTTTATGCAGGTTTAGAATGAACCGAAATAGGAATAGGAGCACGCGAGGAGTTGAAAATGGCCAAAAATGAAGAAAAGTCACTAATGACCGTGGTCGGCCACGCCGACCGCAGTAAACGAAACAAGGAATGAGAAAACAACAACATCTCGCTGTGGACCACGGTCATTCGAGAGATTCACATATTCGATTTTTTTCGTACTGTGGACCGCGGTCGGTAGACATGTTTTATTATTTTAGGGTTTTCTTTAGTGAAATATTATAAAGAGGTCATTGTAGTAGGGTTTAAGAGGATTATCTGTTTTGAGAACGAAATTTCTAGAGAAAAACTGCTGACAAAGGAGAACAAAGAGAAGACAGAGAAGAATTGAAGATCAAGGTCCAAGATTTGAGTATGTTTATTTATAATCTTAATTCTTTGATGTATGAACTCTTAATCATGTCAGACTATGTTTATTTTTAAGTCTCGGATGTAAATCTGGATTGTAGAATCTTGACATTCTTATTTTGATTAATCTATTTCTAAGGTTTTGTTTTATAATTTGGATTCTTAATGTTTTCTTTTTACTAGCTGTAAAAGGAATGATTATAGAATGTTAATCTAACTCGGGAGAGAAGATTAATAATCTGAAAATCAAATTATAGACTTAGATCAATCAATTGACCTGGAAGGTTGTTGATTGCCCAGGAGATTGCACGTTATAATTGTGTTTAATACATTAGACTATTAACTGTACGCCTCGGGACCTCGTATTAGTGATTAGACTAATAGGTGTTAAGGTACTTCGGGAGAAGACTTTGATGACTAGTGCTAGAACCTACAGAACAAAGGAATTTGATTAATTGAAATAGGAAAAGTTTACTATCCTAGATAATTTAATCTAAAGAGTTTTCAATAATTTACTTTTCAGTTTTATATTTGACTATTTTCAGGAGTTTAATTCTAATTCTTAATCAATTGAATTTGTAGCTTAAATAAAGTTTAAATTGATAACAAATTGGGTTTTTAGATAGTTGATTTTTTATACGTTTCCTAAGGACAATATTCGGTCTCACCGGTTATTGCTATTACGATCTCGTACACTTATGGGGTCATCAACAGTAGCCTATTGCAGTGATACATCTGCACTTTCTAATTCTCACCCTTGCATTCTGGTTACTATGATAACCCTATTCCTATCGCGATGGATAAACCCGAAACCATAGTTAGGCTCATCTAGGGTGGTGTTCTTGCTTATTATAGGCCATACATGGTAAGGGACCATTAGAACATGATTTAAAAACAATAGAAACACCAAGATTATCAAGAATAACCTATTGAATATTAATCTTCAAGGTTGAAGGCTCAAGGAGGCTTGAAATACAAGAACAAGGATTAAAGCATAGAGGTAGATATGACTTTTGGGTTTTACTTTATTATTTTGATCTTAATAAGGCTTGTGTTTGTGTTTATGCTTTGATTATTCACGTTCTATTCGACTTGATTTTATATGCCATGTTTAGAATATGTATGCTTAGGACTACATAACTATTGATGCATGATATGTAATGATATGATCAATGTTATGACATGCCTATAATGTTTCCTATGATTGCATGTTATTCCTATTTATCTTGGATTTATCATGCCATTGTTCACTGTGGAAAAAAAAGTAAATAAAGATTATAACTACGTATTAGCACAGTGAGGGTCTTTTACTGTGAGTGTACCAGCCGAACTTGGCTTGCCGTAGTCTGATTTCAATTTGGGCACTTGTAATTAACCCCATTTCTCAATTGTGAATTGAGCATTCATATTTTACCTTGCTTCAGCACTTGTAGTTGGCCTCTTTCCCCAGATTTGGAACACTAAGGTACATTTCACTTGGTCTTAATATTAATTATAAATAACCAACTGTTTAAATCACCTAATTTATGAAAGTGTCTAATATGCTTGTTTTATTTAATAGAAATAATAATTTAAATGTTTGAGATGATCAACTGGGCTTTTGAGCTCACCCTCCTTTTCTAACATTTTTATAAATAATTGATCAGAAGCTATGTGATTAATGAGGACTATTTTATTCAGAGTCTTCTTTTCTAAGTTTCAACATTTTTTTAAGTCAGGCATGTTGGGTCTAGTACTCCCTTCATTTTTACAAAATTTCCCATTGTAATAAATTCAAGGGTTTTACCCCTGTCAAATATTGAATTAATTATTTTCAATAAATAATTAATTCAATAAATAATTATTTTCAATAAATGATGTTGATTTCATTTGATCTATTCTATCAAAAGGTTTCAAGGTGTTATGAATTCTATGTAAGTATACATGTCACAAGAAATCCCACAGAGTTGGGACAGTAAAAGAAAGAAAGAATGATAGACAAAAAAGAGATAATGTGACGCACTACCTCTTGGGTGGCCCAAAATGATTGATGCTACACTTTTCACACGACAAGAACGTGTCGATTATTTGGGTTTAAGGGCATTTTGTAAAATGCAGCCTCCAAAGCCGAATATTAAATGTTGTGGGCCAAGAGGGGGAGGTGGGGTGCTATATTGTAATACCCCACAAGTCTATAAGACCTCCACGTCACTGGTAAACGGCTGAAATAAAATAATTAATCAAATAAATAAGAAAAATAACAAGATACTCAAAATTCTCGTAAAATAAGTCCAAATAAACTTAAAATAAATATAAAAATAAATAAATTCAGAAAGCACGAGAAATAGCGAAGAAAAAGGATGCAAATTGCAAAAAATCTTGCTGGTTACCACGGTAGATGGAAGTGATGACCGCGGTAATCGCGGACAACCCCAGAAAAATGAAATCGCCCTGGTTGCCACGGTAATCCTATAGTGGGGGTAATCATGAGAAAAACTCAGAAAACGGGAAGAAATGTGTAATACCCCAAAAAAAAAATTATAAACTGTACATGTCATTTTGGAGATATTAAATTACAAAATAATTAAATGAATCAATAAGAAAATATTTATTTAACCATAATGAGGTATAAATGAGATGAAATCAAATAAATAAGTAAATATAGGGTTTGCAAAATATTAATAATCGAAAGAAAAATAGAAATAAAAATAATACAATGCTTGCGTGCACGTCAACAACAAAAATATAAAATCAATTAATCAAGAAACAAAAGAGTTAAAAACTATATATTTTTAAAGATGTGCATAGACTATGGTTGTGAAATAAAACATCAAATATTGGTTGATTAAAAATCAAAGATTGGCTTAAGAAATGAAATCAAGTATGGTTTGAAAGACTGTAATCAAATATTGGTCGATTAAAACATAAAAAAATATGGAAACTTGCTTTCCAAGCAAAAAAAAAAAAAGAACAAGAGAAATCTCGAACCATGAAGAAACTCTTCATGGTTTTGGCATAGGGAAACAAAAAAGGGGTTTTGTGATTTGGAGCGGAGAGTGATTTGGGGTGGTTGCTAGCTGTTGTATGCAAATCAAAAACAAAGAAGATAAAAAATCCAGCTAGCTGGTGCGTTTTGTGTTTGTGCAACTTGGGCACGAGAGAAGAAGAACATTGCAGATCTGAAATTTTTGCTACATTTGGGATGAAAAATAAAAAATTTCTGGTTTATGATGCTGGTTGTGATGTGCAAGCAAGGCAATTGGTTGTTGCCATGTCTAACGAAGAACATAATTTTGGCGTTCTAGGGCATCATCCAAACGAAGAAGAAGAAAACGTGATGCCCTAAAATTCGATTCAACAGCCATTGAAGCATGTCTAGGGCATTGAAAGATTTCGAACAAAGAGGGATTTTCAAAATGGGAAGGTATAGAGCTTGATTTTCTTCCCTAAATACATATTTAAATGATTCTATTGCTATTTTTGAATGATTAGAAATTTTTGGTGGATTGAAACAAATTTGGAAACTTGAAACTCCGTTGGATAAGTTTTGGTGCAAACTCCTAAATAATTTGGAAGGTATAAAAATTATATATTTTTTTAAAATTTTGAGACTACAATTAATCTTGAATGAATTATTTGGATTATATGGCATGTAAAGAGTAGGTTTGAATACTCAAGAATTTCAGAAGCAAAAATTGGAAGTTTTGGAATGATAATTAGAGGTTTGACACTCTCAGCCTAATTCTTTTAGAAGTAATGATATATGATGATGGTCATTTTGGAATGGATGTGGATGGAAATTGAGATTTCTAATTTGGGGTTGGACGAAAATAATATTGTGGGAGAAATTTCATCTTTAAAATAAAGTAGACATTTAAGACTTAAGGGGGTTCGGAGACTCGGAGAATTATTTTAAAAAAATTCTATTATTTGATTTGTCTAAATGCAAAGAAAGGGATTCAAATATTTAGAATTTCTCATATCTAAAAATCTGAAATTGAGCCCCTAATTCAAATATTAGTGTTTTAAATTATTAGTAATGATTTAAATGAATTATTTGGAGATGAATGAATGATAGTTTTAAAGTTATGAAGGTTCGAGATAGGAGACTTAATTTATTTTTGGGATTTAAGGAATCTTAATATTTTTTGAAAGAGATATGATCATTTCAATCTTAAATCCCTGAGTTGATTTAGTTAAAATAAATTATTTCATAAAAATGAGCATGAAAGATGGGATTTGGAAGTTTAGAAATACTTTCATGTGATAAATAATGTTTCTAGAATTGCGTTTAGATTTTAGATTTAGAAGTCTTATTTTGTTCGTAATAAATTTAATTTTGATATGAAAAGAAGTATGATCGGAGATTGACTATAATGGGAGTCTTGATATGAATATTAAATATTAGAATCGTCTTATTGAAGTAGAAAATATTATTGAGAGTTTAAAAAAATTTTAAAAGATTTTAAATATTGAAATTTAATTTATCTAAATTGAAGTAGAAATAGGGATTTTTGGGAAATACTCTAAGTTAGAAAAAAATGGATATGGAAGTTTTAAGAGTATCCAAGCCCTAAAATATTTTTCATTTATAGTGGATGAATTGTAAGGGACTTGAGAATTAATTATTTGAATTTTCTATTTCTAGATTAAAAGTTTAAAATAGTATAGGGGTTACTTAGTCTAAAATATAGGCTTAGATTATTTTTAATTCATTTTTGGATGAATAGTAGGAACTTGTAAAATTAATTAATTAATTATATTGATTTTAATTTCAGATGAAGAATATTAGGGTGGTGCAGTGGCGCGAGCGACTCCAAAAATTAAGGTGGGTGGGATTACTTTACTTCCTAGACTTTTTTAGACTTTGAATGCAAAACATAATGCATGTTTACATTTAATGTAATTAGAAGCATGCTAGGATATTTTGTTGATTTCTGTTTGGAATGATGTAATGTGAATTCATGATGACTGATTATATTGCTTTAATATCTTGCATGGTTAGCTCCATTGAAGTATTTTCTTGAATGTTCAAGCATGCAAATTTCTTTATTTGAAAATTTATTTTACGTCGATTAATGATTGGTATGACTTGGACCGAATTGTGAAACTAAAGAATATTAAATGATGATTAAGAACACACATACCGGTGCGATGGACAAGCTAACAGCACACCGTAAGACTCCTTGCGATGGATGAGCCTTAAGCGCATCGTAGGTACCCCTACTAGAGAGCTGACTGTGACAACTGACATGGTCTTTGGAAGCTGGTAATGGTCGTAGAGCGTTACCCCTTCCTTAGGCTGTGGTCCCCACAGTATAGATGTATAGCATACCCGGATTCACTCCCAGACCACAGGGGCTTACAGAAAGGGTTATGGACTCTTTCGGTCTTAGGTTATAACAAAACAATTAAATAAGTGAAATGCCTAATGTAATGGAAGTGTTTGCATGTTTTATTTTGCTGGTTTAAATAATGCTAATGATGTGTATAGGTATGATCCATTAGGCTCTCGAGCTCACCCCCTTTCTTTTTAAGGTGATTTTTGAAACAGCACGAGTTGACGGACACTACGGAAGACTCGGTTATTTTTGAAACCCCACTAGGGAGGTTACTATGTTTTGTATAATTCTCATTCCTTGTATTAAATCTAAACTGGGCATGTCCCCTTTTCTTTCTTTTTGGTCTAAGCATTTTACACGTGATTAAATGTTTTAGATTTATTTTAGAGATTTTTAATTTGTTTAAATTTCAACCGCTCTTTCTCTTATCCTTTTCCTTACACATGCGCGCGACTTGAAATATCATAGAGCGATGGTCGAAAACACTGGAGGGATCACTACCTCAAAGAGTCTTATGCCTTCGGAACCACCTTTCCAGCATTTTTCCCTGCGATAGTTTAGGGGCCAGCCTACTCTTTACCTAACATTTTGCTATCAGGAGTGCCCTATTCGCTCTGCAAGTCATCCACGTAACAGTATATTGTTTTATGTTGTTGATCTCGAAATATCTGCAGCATAGCCCCCTATCTAGTAAGGTAGGTGGTACCAGCTTTTTTGAAACCAAATGGCATCACGGTATGGCAGTACATACCTAATGGAGTGATAAAGGACGTGTGCCTTTCGTCATCTGGATCCATTTTGATTTGGTTATAACTAGACAAGCCATCCATGAAAGACATCTGTTCATATCCACAGGTACTGTCTATCATGATTTTCGTGATTGGCAGAGGAAATTTGTCCTTAGGGAATGCGTTATTCAGGTTTCTGAAGTCAATGCAAACCCGAATCTGCCCGCTCTTCTTGGGCACTAAGACAATGTTTGCCAACCAATCGCTCTTCTCTTATGAAACCCACATCCTTTCATTTCTGTACTTCTTTTTCAATCTTCTCCATGAGGAGTGGATGAAAATGTCATTGCGCTTGCTTCATGGGCTAGTTTGATATTCAGCCTGTGGTCGGCGATCTTAGGGTCTAGACCAGGCATCTCGACATAACTCCACGCAAATATGTCAAAGTCTTCCTTAACTTAAAGAGCTGGACGTATTGTTCAGCTTCCTTTGATGATAGGCTGACACTTAGTAAGATTGGGCGAGGGTCGCCTTCCATTCCTCAGTAAACCTGTCAAACTTCATCACCTGTGGGTGGTACTGGTTTCAGTTCTCTCGAGGTTCTTCAGAGGGGTCATCTTCCCAAGTCATTCTTTCTTGCCCATCTTATTCAACTGAAACCATATTTGTAGTTACTACCCGAAGAGAATCTTCGTCGGGCTCTATAAGGAACCCGTCAATCTCGCTCCAGTCTATTTCTGGGTCTTCCTCTTCTAACCAGTGTGGGAAATTGTGTCCACAATGATTCTTTAAGCAGAACGACACTTTGAGTTGGGAGCGTGATTCGATTAGCAGTTGCTACAGTCTGTAGCCATGTTTCTTGGAGTTCTCCAACCTTAGTTTGGTTTTGCCTCTCTATTAGCCTCTCTTCTTTTCCCAGAGGAGTTGATGGCTTCGCTGTGGTACAATTTATTGCTAAAGGAAACTTGTTGGGTATGCTTATATTCGAATCCTAACATTTTGTGTCAGAGGATTCTCGTTCTGTTTCTTCTTCATACTTTTTCGGGGAAGGGAGGTCAAGCGGCGGATATCCCCAACCATGAGGAGAGAGATCCAGCCTTCGATCTTATAACCAATCTTCTTTCTGCCTTTTCGTCATGTAAAGCTCTAAGGGAACCTTTATGCCCCGACTATTGTGGAATCCATCAGGCTCGAGCCCATATTCCTCATCATTTTATTGACGGTCTCATTGAATGTTTTGACATTTGGAGCACCATATGCTAAAATGGGCCCTCATGGTGGTGGAGGTAGATACGGACCCCTGTAGAACAGGATAACATCATTCTTGTTTGTTCTTCGCCGGCACTGCAAAGAATACCCCAAAAGGGTCTTCGATGTCCTTCGCATGCTGCAATGTTGGTATAGGCCCTTTCGTGTCACAGAAGTATGCTTGCTTCTCGAACACGAGCCAATTCTTCTTCATTATTAGATGAGGCATATTCTACCACTATACTAATTACATGTGACTACACATTGTCTTCATACATGCCATTTTCCAAAGACGATGACACTTCAGATTCTGTCTCATGTCCAAATGAGTAGGATGGTACCCCAATCAGGTAAAGTTGTGTAATCTCTTTTTAGTTGTGAAGCAAGTTGATTCCATGACTTTCCTCGTGACTGATTCTAGTGGTTCCAATCTTCCTTCGCCTTTCCCAAGCACGCATGGGTTGGAGAAGTCATACCCCATTTCTGACAGAATTTTACTTACTTCTGTCTTGAAGTTATGGAATTCCGACTTCCGCTTGCTTTTGTGAGGGGATAAGAGGAGGGCGCCGCATGTTGGGCGTAATGGGCTTCCAGATGTTCTCACAAGAGTGACAGCTCCTTGTGACAATAATGTACTGTCTGGCATACTTTGTGCAACCATGTTCACCGTTTATCTATTTGCCCTGTTGTTCGCAAGAGCGTTTGGTACGTCGTTAACCTTGTACTTACGACTTTCGCTTAATTGTTTTGTTATTGATGAAGACCATTTCTTCTGCCTCACCTCCGGTTGCAAGCGATCACAAGTTCAAGATTTGTGTCCTCTGCGACTTCTGTCTCTTGCTTGGCGTCGGCACAGTGCGATTGAGAGGCTCTGAATGGCCTATTTTCTACAAAGACCTTATGGACTCTCCCTTCTTCCACAACATATTAAAAACATTGGTAGAGTTTATGTGAAGGGGACCACCTGAATCTCACGGATCCAGGGTCGTCCTAATAGTCGATTGTAGGACGTGTCGGTTTCAATGACATAGCAAGTAACTTGGGACTTTAGACTTCCTAGCTGGCACTTCCGTCAAATCTTTCCAATGGTTTTTCGAGTATTAGCATAATACCTACGGGATAGTGATGCTGGTGTAGCTCATTTAGTTAGTAGGGATTTGAGGAGGGTGAGTGCTTTCAGCGGCATGACATTGACTGCCGATCCCAGATCAACTTGCACACGGGGTGATGATCCTTCTCATATGTACCAAGTATGATATAACAGGCGATTGTGCTTTGCCCTGCCGAGCAGCATGTCCTCTTCTATGAACGTAATGGTCGCAATTTTTGCTTCTCATAAGGCATGACACTCATTCAAACATAGGAGGGACTTTCTCTTTCAAAACAAGGTGTTAAAGTGTAATCACCCTAAGTCTTATAATGCGTCCACGTCAATATGAATTTTTGAAAATTCTAAACAAATATAAAAATGATTGGAAACTTGTTTTTAATGATCATTGTATGTTATTTAATCAAGAAAAAATAAATTAGAACATTCGGATAGTTAGAAACGTGCGAAAATTTCAAAATTGGGAACAATCACGCACAGACCGCGGTCCACATGGGTCCAACTATGGTCCTTAGGGAGAAAAACTGGGAAAAAAGGGGAAAACCACACTGTACATCGCGGTCCCTACAGGCCGACCGCGGTCATTAGTGAAAAAAATCACAAAACAAAACTAGGTCACATGGGTGACCGCGGTCTGTAAAGTGTCGATCGTGGTCCATAAAGTGAAGACCGCAGTCCACGAAGAAAATCTGTCCGATAACCAAGGTCTGTCTGACTCCGACCGCAGTCCGTGTGCGATCTATATATACATTTCAAGCTCTAAATTCCTCATTTCGCACTAAAACGATTTGGGACTCGGAGGAGACAACTTGAGGGCGATTGGAAGGTGAGTTCTTTGATTTCCTTTAAGTTTTTCTTTAAGTTTTGATCTCATCTAGAGTAGTTATCAACGGTTAGTAAATCAAAATGACGGAGATCCTTTTGAGAGCTTGTGTTGTGGGTTTAGTAGCTAGAAACCAAGCAAAACGTGTAATACCCCAGAATTTTGTCAAATAATTTAAAATAAATAAAATAAGTTAAGTGAATTAATTCCAAAGATTTTAAGAAAATTTTTGGTACAAATTGTGCATTGGCACATGAAAAATAAAATATATTGGAGATAAAATATAAATCAGGCAAATAAGACTTTAATTTGATAATTAAATGAAAATTACAATTTAGTAGAATTAAATTATGAAATTTAAAGAGTTTCTTAAGAAATAAATAAATAGAAATAAAGTATAGATACACAAAATGGGTTAATATGGGTATGAATAAGGTGTGTGTTAGCACAATAAATGTGAATACTACATATTATAGAAATATGTACATAGAAAAATTTATATAATTAAATAAAAATGTAGTGTACGTGTATTTATTAAAAATAAATAATGCATTATGTAAATATTAGTTTATAATTACATAAATTATTATCTGAAAATGAAATATAAAATAAATAAAAATATATGGAAATGAAAAATGTAGATTATTTAATTATTAGCATTAAAAATATTAAAAAAATAGAAATATATATAATTAATACAATATTAAATAATTAGAACGAAAAAATATTAGTAAATCATCAAAATAGAAAGGAATATACAAGAAAATCAAGTTTTATCAATTAGGAAGTGTCTCATTGGCAAAACTCGGACAATAACATTATTAGAAAACAATTTAGTAATTAGAAACTGCATCTAACGGTCCAAAATGAATCTGTAAAATCCAACAAATGAGATTGAAGTCCAAGACGACAACCAGGAGCACCGAATCAATAAGATCCAACGGCCCAGAAACGATCAAGATGATCTAACGGTTCGAATGCGGCTCATCTAATCACGAATGACACTGCAATCGAGGTTTATCGTGCGGCCTGGATCGGTGATTAGGATCGGATGCTGTGCTTGAGATCCATCCAACAACGGAGATCAAACACGCATTCGGTAATCGCAAACCTGTGCATCGATCGAGAAAAATCCAACGGGCCACAGTCGATCAATCCAAATCCAACGGTCCAGGTGGTTTTCGGTAATCGCGAACGCGATCCGCACTCCGTGTTCGAGGATCATCTGACGGTCCAGATCTGCAGCGTAATACGTAAATCGCAAATCGCACTGAACTCAAGGAAAATCAACGACCAGATCGATTTTCATTAATCGAGTGTTGCACTTGAGGAATATCTAACGGTTCAGATTCGAGGCGCCTAAATAATAGAGATGCGATGCACGATTCGAGAACGATCCTACGGTCCCGATTAGCTGCTCTGATAAATAACAAAAATTAACTAGGAAAATTCAAAAAATTCCAAAAAAATTTCAAAAACTCATGTTTCCAAATTCCAAACTTACTTGCTATTTTCCTATGCTTGGGGAGCATGAAAATTTGAATTATTGGCAAGTTTCCTACAAAGAAAACACCCCAAACTTGTCATTCTCTACCCTTTTGAACTCTATATAAACACCACCCATGCTCACAATTCATCTCATCCCAATTCAAGAGCATACTAGTCCCTTTTGAATCTCTCTAGCCTTCTTCTTGGCAATCCCCTTAGTTCTTGAGTGATCTTGAACTATTCTTGAGTGTTCTTGAGTGTTTGGAAACCTTGAAGTAACGGAACTCTGCCGGATTTCAGAGGTGTACAGAAGGGACGTATTTAAGGTGGAAGTAACTTCTAACTTCTACTTCTTTATTTTAATTTGAATAAGTCTTTCATGTGTGATGATGGTTTGAAGATGATTGATTGAATGTATGTTTTAATATGCATGCTTTATTTATTTGATGTGCCATGAACATACATGTCATGCATGTTTAGAAATTAAGAATATTGATGCATGTTATACATAAATTTTGCCATGAATAAATATTTATTGATTCACGTTTTGTATATGTTGCATCGATGGTTTAATCTGATATTGGGTGTTTTATCACTAAGAAAAGATTAAATAATGATTCAATCCATGTACCGGCACGATGATAGGCGTTGGGATAGACGTCATCATGTGTGTTCCACCCCCCGACCCGGCTTGCCAGTTTACCATTGACGATTTTGAACTGGGCTTCCAAGAGTGATCCCACTTGATAGATATGGGGTTTGAGTTTCCAAGAGTGATTCTCTCTCCCAACGATGTGGAACACAGAGATTAACCTCTTTCGGTCCGAATGTCAAACATAAACAAGAAATTGTTCGCCTAATGTACAACAGTTTTTGATATGCTTGGTTTCTTTGAATTGAAATAATGAATTAAATGTTAGAAAGATCCACTTAGCTATGTGCTCACCCCTTCCTTCTATTTTTCAGGTAATTGAATCATATGAAGACCATGAAAATTAGTTAGGCTTTTTTTAAAAGGTTTCTAATTTTTATGTAAGGGCATGTTGCCCAAGTTTTAAGACTTCCGCTGTAATAAATTTTTTTATTCAAATTATGTACTCAATTTTATTTAATTAATTGAGTTTATGAATTTCAGTTATTTCTTTTACTATTGCCTTATTAAATTCTTAAATTTAAGTTATGTTCTGTTAAATACAATCAAGGCATGAAATAATTGAAATAGAAAGTCAAGTGTGGGTCACTTGTAAAGTAACACCGGCCCGACTTGCCGTTTGGTTTAATCCACCATCAAGAGAATGGTGGTCGTGTCCAATGCTTAAAGATGCGGGGGTTGGGGTATTACAAAATGTGGGGAGCTATTTTTCATTTCTTGTGTGCGTGTGTTGGACACTAGTGTGGATGATTTGTGATGGTTGTTTAGTTGTGGAATTGAAGGGGTTGATTTCATTGAAACAAAATCCCATTTTTTTTAAGGCTTGAATCAAGGGGTTTCGGTGAATAAACAATGTAAGCAACCATTCCTTAGTTGGTTTTTATGTTTAAATGATTTTTGGGTGCCCAATACACTAGATTTAAGTGTTAAACTGAAATGGAAATCACTAGTATGGCGTACACTTGTGAAATCTCACTATTGGGGGAGAAATTGTGTGTAGACCGTGGTTTACACAGGACCGACCACAGTTAATGGACTTGGATGTTGTTTTTTGAGTGTTTTGTGTACACTCTAATGCAAGGATTGATACCGGACCCCTAGGGTCGAGTTAGATGTGTATTAAAGGCCCAAAGTAATGTATCATCGTCATCTAATGATGCAGATTGACGGTATTGGACTGTTGTGCAAGGGGCGACGATCCAACAGCGTTTTGGCATGTATAGGTGGGGTTGACTATCTCTTCCTCACTTTTTAGTATTATGCGGATGTTGGATACAGAATATGATTCATGTTTAAATTCCTGTACTTAGTACCATGCTAGGAATGTATGCCTTGGGTGGAATGATTGATATGATATCCTGATGACTGGTTAATCGCTTTCTAGTACTAGGATATTATGATT
>JAJIYU010007122.1:0-19566 GCA_030144865.1 Tinospora cordifolia | reverse complement strand
CAAAAATTGAATGTCACCATTAGGTAAAAAATTAATATCGAAAAATAAATAAATAAAAACTGTCCAACATGACCAACCATCCTAGTCATCAATTTTTTCTTTTTCATTTTTCCAAATAAAGAAATTACTTAATAACTTACTAAAAGATGGTTACTCATATTAGCAACTCGAACCGCTCACAGCTAAACAGCAGCATCCACAGGTGTGCTCTGCCGAAGAGCTAGGTGTGCTCTGCCGAAGAGCTAGGTGTGCTCCGCTTTTTCTTCTTCCTCCCCAGAAAGAGGTGTGGGACTGTAAAATAATAGGATCTACCAGGCAGAAGGTTTATCTTGCCTTAAACAAGTGAATGTGAGGAATGGAGGAGGATATTGTAAGTATTTTGAGTACAGTCAAGCTAACGAGTGAGGAAGAGGAACTAACCATCCCGGAAGAGCTCAAAAAACAATGTAGTAAGAAAAGCAAGCTGAGCATATTGGGAAAAATGCTCTCGGACAGAAGGTATAGTAGGGCTGGTATGAAGGAGAGCCTCCTCTACGCATGGGGATTAAACTCAAAGATAAGGTTCATGGAGGTAGAACCTAACATCTTCCAGATTTTCTTCGAAGAGGAGAGGGCTAGGATGTTCGTGCTTGAGAACGGACCCTGGTTGTATGACAACCATTTATTCCTGGTCAAGCCATGGAAAGCAGGGAATGAAGAAAACCCCCTAAAATTTTCCACTACTAGATTCTGGGTTCAGTTCCATGGCTTACCGCTGGATTGCAGAGACCAATCAATCTTACCCTTGGTGGCCGGAAAAGCTGGAAAAGTTATCAGACTGGAACCAAATATCCAAAAAGAAGGAGTAGAACAATGTAAATTCATGAGAGCCAGGTTAGAAATAGATATCAGCAAGCCATTGGTAAGGGGTTTTCAAATCAAAGGAGGAGGAGGAGGAAACCAGTCGTGGGTCACTCTCAAATATGAAAGACTCCCTACATTCTGCCATTTTTGTGGAAGGCTAGACCACGAGGAAGCTTTCTGTAGCAGACGTAGAGAAGAAGGGGAAGACACGGTGCAGAGGAACCTTCCTTATGGAGACTGGCTTCGAGCAACTTACGGGGCACAAAGGAAAAAAGGTGGCGCCTTCCAAAAGAAAATAAAAGGAGAAGAAGGAGAGAATGACTCAGTGAACAGTAACTGGGGCACTGGAAAAGGAGGACATGCAGATGATGAGGAGTGGAAAGAACAAATTGGCAGGGTGGAAGAAAGGGCGGGAACCTCCGGCACTGGCACCAGCACCGGCAAAGGGACGACTGTGAAGGAGCAACTTAATCATGATGATGACAGTGACGGTAGAATGGCAGATAGATCCAACGCCACCCAAAAAAAATCCAAGGAAATGGCAACAGAAGTAGGGACTTGCCAGACCGAGTTGATTATGGGGGAAAGGGGGACCCTACAGGCGAACCATGGGCAACCCTGTTCACCCGCAAGGCCTGCATGGGCGAATGGGATCCCAACATGGGGCCCTGATCAAATCTCCCACCTCTGGTGGCAACCCAACACGGGTAATGCCCTAAAGCCCCCTCTTTTTTACCCTTTCCCAGCGATTACGACCCACCCAACTCAAATATTTGGGGCGCATCAGGGTGAGGGGCTGGGGGGCGTTTCGGGAGGCCAAACTTGCCTAGGATCCAACCAAGATGGGAAGGATTGGGGGAAGAGACAACAGCCAATGGTGATTCAAAATTTTGCCTCCTGGATGCAGAGTGGAGAAAGTAAGGAACAGAAGAGGAACACGGTGCCAGTACCCCCAACTGCCAGCAGAAAGAGAGCTAGAACTGAAAAGTCAAACCCAGATAAGCCATTAGCACTGCCAGCACCTCCAATAATAGAAGAACAGGTGACTCAAGATACTTATGCCCAAACTGGGAAGGAGACGAACAACAGAAAAATGGGGAGGGAGAAGAGGGGAAAACCAAACGAAGAAGAAACCAGTAGGGTGGAGGCGACCGGCTCGAAATGGTCCCCAAGCCATAAATGAAGATTATGGCGTGGAACTGCCAGGGAGTGGGGAATCCCCTGACAGTTCAAGCTATGAAAAGACTCGTCACGAGTCATTCCCCGGACATACTCTTTCTTTTTGAAACAAAAAACAGAGAACATATTCTGGAAAGAGTTAGGCAACGGCTGAACTTCCAATGTGGGCTTTCGGTGGAGCCAAGAGGGCGTAGAGGGGGTATGAGTGTGTTTTGGAAGGATGAAACTAAGGTGGAGGTAGCGGTGTATGGAGACTTCTTTATGGAAATTATGGTGGAAGACATACAAAACAATTTTAGATGGAGGGCCACAGGGGTATATGCAAGCACGGATCAAGGGGAACGAAGGAAGCAATGGAAGACTCTATCAGGCAGAATCCGATCCTCCCTGCAGCCAATGATCTTGATTGGAGATTTTAACTCCATATCGGACAAGAGCGACAAGAGGGGTGGGTCCCCATGGGTCGAGACTGATGGACGAGACTTCCGGAACTTTATTGAACAAAATGGATTGGTGGATCTTGGTTTCCTGGGACCACGTTACACTTGGAGCAATAAGAGGCCAGGTCAGAACTTGATTTTGGAACGCCTAGACAGGGGCTTAGTTTCAAGGGAGTGGATGGGGAAGTACCCAAAATCAGTGATAAGAATCCTATCATCTATCGGTTCAGATCACTTACCCATAATATTGGAAACTGAAGGAGTAAATCTAAATAGATTCAGACAACACCTGAGATATGACAAGCGGTGGGGGGAAATGGAGGGATGTAGAAAAGCAGTTGAAGAAGGTTGGAAAAGGGGCTCTCAGTCAATGGCTCTGGTAGATCGACTTACCCTGATTATGAAGGAGATTAAAAATTGGAGAAAAAGGACCCCGGAGGCCAATTCTAGAAGGATGGTGGAACATTACTCAAATATTCTTAGTAGCCACTACAAAAATGGAGCTAGCCCAGAAGAAATCAATAAAGCAGAATCCAACTTAAAAAGGTACATGGAGCTTGAAGAAGAATACTGGAGGGAGAAAGCAAGAGTGGAATGGCTGCAGAAAGGTGACCAAAATACAAAATACTTTCATGAAAAATTCAAGCAGAAGAGGAGGTCCAATAGAATCCTGGGTCTGTTGAATAGTAAAGGGGATTGGGTGGAGGACCAAGGTGAGATTCAAGGCATGTTTAAAGCATACTTTGAGAACCTGTTTACTACCTCTAAGGTGGACCTCTCAACTATCCGTGGAGACATAATCCTGAAAGGCCTAAGTGACCATGAGATTACTATGCTAAATCTCCCTTTCACCCCTTTGGAGATCGAGGCTGCGATGTTCGAAATGGGTCCATCTAAGGCCCCGGGACCGGATGGGCTCACAGCAAGCTTCTTTCAAGATTTCTGGGCAATAACAAAAGGAGAAGTGATCAAGACTGTTTTGGATTTCTTTGAATCCTTCACACTAGACCGGGCATTGAATGAAACTCTCATTGTCTTGATTCCAAAATGTAGAAATCCGAAGAGTTTGGGAGAATTTAGACCTATCAGCCTGTGCAACACTGTGTACAAAGTCATAGCTAAAACAATGGTGAATAGGCTCAAACAGATCATTCCGGGCCTCATAAACCCGGCACAATGTGCATTCGTTAAAGGCAGACAGATAACAGAAAGCATTTTGGTGGCCCATGAAGTGATTCATTCAATATCAAGCAGAGAAGGGAAACGGAAAGAGGCTGTTATTAAGACTGACATGTCTAAGGCATATGACAGGGTAGAATGGCCTTTCATAAGCATGATCATGGAGCAAATGGGGTTTTCAGCTAATTGGATAAGGTGGGTACAGATTTGCATATCATCTGTTTCTTACAAAGTTATTATTAATGGTTCACTTTGCGAACCTATAACACCAACTCGGGGTATCCGTCAAGGGGACCCCCTATCTCCTTATTTATTTATTCTATGCACAGAATTCCTAACAGGAATGATACAAAAGGCTAAGGAAGATGGAGCACTTCATGGTTTTCAAATCAAGAATAGCAGCATGTCCATTACCCACCTTTTATTCGCCGATGACTCTTTGTTTTTTTGTAATGCTACTGTCACTGATATAGCTATGCTTGGAGCTATATTGGAGTTATACTGTAAGGTATCCGGTCAAAGCATAATTAAGGATAAAAGTGATATTTTCTTTAGTCCCTCAGTGACACCTCAAGAGCAAGAAGACATGGCAAAACTGCTGCAGATTAAAGTAAACCACTCCTTCAACTCATATTTGGGGGCCGATATCAACTTTGGTAGATGCAAGAGTCAAGTTTTTGGGAAAACTGTCAAGAAGGTGGAAAAATGTATAAATGGATGGGAAGAAAGTCTCCTCAGTTATGCAGGGAAAGAAGTCTTGATTAAGGCAAAAGCCCAGACTATCCCAAATTATTTCATGTCATGCTTTAGACTCTCCAAAGGTACCTACCATAATATTGCCTCAAAATTGGCTAATTTCTGGTGGCAATCAAGGAAGAAGGAGAAGGGGATACATTGGTGCGAATGGAAGCGACTATGCAGACCAAAGGCTGATGGAGGTTTGGGGATTAAGGATTTGGAAGCAATGAACAGGGCGTTACTAGCCAAACAGTGCTGGAAAATTATGAATAAGCCAGATGAGATCCTAGGTTCAATCTTAAAGGCTAAATATTTTCCAAACACATCCTTCCTTGAAGCAACCATTGGGAAGAGACCCTCTTGGGGTTGGCGGAGTCTTTTATTTGGGAGAACACTATTGGAAAAAGGGCTACGGTGGCGAATTGGATCGGGTGAAGGGATCAACATATGGAAAGAACCGTGGGTTCCTAGACCCATTACATTCAAAGTTCTTTCAAAGCCGACTCATACTCTTACCTATGTGAAAGATCTCATTGAAACAGATAGGGGACTATGGAAGAAGAGAATACTGGAAAGATTTTTCTGCAAGGAAGACATTAAGGCAATCAAAAATATCCCATTAAGTGCCAGGGGATGTCCAGATAAGCTTATCTGGCATTTCTCGAAGTCAGGAGTCTACAATGTTAGCAGTGGCTACCAATTAGCCTTGAACACGCATTTCAATACAACGGCTAATGCAGCGTCAACATCCACATATGGCAATGATGATCAGGGAACAAAGCCATGGAAACATATTTGGAAATTAAATGTGGCGAGGAAAGTGAAGTTTTTTATATGGCGGGCATGCAATGATTTCCTGGCCCTCCCCCACACCTTGGCAAAGAGGAAGATTCAGATTCCCAAAGGATGTTGCATGTGCGGAGATCAACTGGAGAGCAGTTCTCACATCTTCTTTACATGTCAGTACGCTAGAGCATTTTGGTTTGGATGCCCACTGAGTCTTGATGCGACACAGATTGCGGGGGATTCTTTCCAGGCTTCATGGAATAATTTGAGGACGTGGGCTCAGAATTATGAAGACGAAGACTTCTTCTGGAAATGGATTGCCTGGGGTGTCTGGCGCATATGGAAAAACAGAAATGAAAGAGTGTTCAGAGGAACCCTTTTGCCCCCGGAATGCTCAATTGTAGCAGTCAAAAAGCAAATTGAGGAGTACGAATTAGCCTTGGTAAGGCAAAGAGTGAGCTCTGAAGCTTCGGTAACACATCCCTGGCCCTCGTTCTCATATTCCTATAGTTTGTACACTGACGCAGCAAGATGTCCAAGATCTTCTAAAGCGGCTGTCGGATGGGTTCTCTGCTCAAAGGAGGGGATAGTTGAAATGGCTGGGCACCGTTTCATTGGAGAAACCAGTTCAGTTGAAGATGCTGAAGCCCTTGCAATTCTGCATGGAATGGAATGTTTACAAGGCAAACAAGACCTAATGGTATTCTCTGATGCAAGATCAGTTATCCAGAGCCTAAACGGACAACAAGAAGGTCTGGCTGCCACTGAACCAATTCTTTTTGATGTTCGGAAGATAGCAGAAGGTAGAAGCATAGGGTTTGAATATGTGCCCAGAAGGCAAAATACCCATGCTCATAACCTGGCAACCTTCAGCCTCAGGACCAGGAAGAGCCAATTATGGGCACATGCCCTGCCCAAAATTCTAAATGCCCGACAGGAGGATGGAGAAGAGATGGTCTAGCTTTTCAGTAATGGGATGAACCAATGTATTTGTCAGCTTTTCATATATGTCCCTTTTCCTCTTGTCTTTGTCAAAAAAAAAAAATATTAGCAACTCTTTTTTGTGTGTAGTAGCTTTAGAGTTAATATGAGTAATAGTAATTTCTAGCACCCAAAATAACTAATAAACTAAAAATACTTTTTTTTTAATTTTGAGCTGAAAATGAACTAATATTAAAATAAAAAAAGTTTAAATTTAGTTTAAAAATTAAAATAAACTAACAAAAATAGATTTAGTTGTTAAAATTATATATATTTATATAATCATCACCATGTTTTCCACCCCATTTCATTGTGATACCTGTTCATGTTCTTTATGTTTTTAGACTTTTATCTATTGTTCTTCTTTTTAGCATCAAACCTTCCCCTATCTTAAATCCTTGAACTTTGGATTACCTGCCTTTCCCAAAATCTACCCTCTCCACTTTCTTCGACTTCTTCGAACTAATTTACACCTTCTCCCAGTCAATCACCGGTAAGCCCTCTTCCAGAAGAATAGTATCTCTTCCATTAATGACTCACTGCTTGTACACCCTTGCTTTTGTCGCTCACAGTCAACAGACATGCACTTTCAGGCATTTACAACAGTTTCGATGCCAACTTCAATGTTTTTTCTCAATGGCAGACTCTGCATCTTCTTTGGAGGTTTCTTGTGTTGCTTCTAAGATTGATGGCCTTGATAAAGTCGAGTACTTCCCTGATTCACAAGGCGTAGTTCCTTTAACTAAACTTGTTCCCATCTTCCCACAACATGTGTACCAAACCCTCTCTGTTATATTCACCAAAAAAATTACCAGTCTATTCAAAAATAGACCCCAAAGAGTCATATTAAAGAATATGTTTAGATTTCTTGTTTCAATGAACATCAGATCCTTGTTGACCAAGCTGAGCATTTCTTTCCTCTTACTCTTCCATCTTCATTTTTGTTATCTTGGCAAAAAGATGGCTACAGTCACCTTCATTACAGTGCTGTAAAGACTTCTATTACTTTTCATGGATGAAAGGCAACTGAGGCTATTTCAGACTAGCCCTACTTGATTCTTGCATAATTCAATATGTTGATGTGATCATTGATACAGTTCAGACCACCCCTGAACTCAGGCACAATCTTCATTACCTTTTACCCCAACTTCAACATATCTCTCCAAGATCCTCATGCCTTAACCACTCTCAACCTTCAAACTCAGCTCTCTAGAACCCCCTAGATTCAAATAGCCCTTGCTGGCACCGTTCATTGCCAAATTGTCTACAGGGTCCAAAACCATGCAATCGACGTCCCTTATAAAGGCACATCTTTGAATAGCATGATGCTTGACATAAATTCTCACGATACAGTGACTCCTTTATCCCAAGAGCATTACCTCCAAAAATATTACAAAAACTCTTTCCTGAAAAATGGATAACCAGCTATGAAGCTCGTTTCTAGGTTGCTGAAGTTCAACAAACCTCATACGTTGTCCATCACAAACACACTGACAGTCTTGTTGAAATAGTCTTCGCCAATCCACCCACAACCTCGAGCATTCATCATGTTGAATTCAATCAACAACCTATTTCTCACATTTGGCGGGACTCTTGTATCTGTCCTACTTGTGATGATCATGATTTTGAACCATGGTATGAAATCCCTCAGAAGCCTAAGCGACAAACTTCCCAACAAAAGTTACAAGAACATTATGAAAATGGTGACCCTACTATCGGGTATAATGATTCCTCTTCTGGTCATTTCCAGTACTATGTGTTGCTTGATGATGAACCTTATCATGATTGCTTCGTTATCTTTGAGCCAACCTCCTCCAAGGTTCCTTCAAATGACCAATCAGAGGACCCTTTTACTGGTTGTCCGATGCAATACCAGGTCAAACAAACCAAAGTCATGATGCCCACAGGAATAGAGTTACAACCTTTAACTGACACTGAGGTTGTTCTTAATTGGCAATCAAATAATGTTTTATTCCAGAATGATCTTTTGAGATCCATTGCTCAAAAGCAAGACTCTCTAACCCAAGCACAAGATTGGCTTAGCCAGCAACAAGACGCCCACAACCAAATTAGTATTGCCATCCATGATCGCCTGCATCAAATTCATTAAGAATTCCAAGAGTTAGCTAATTCAGTTGAAAGCTATGCAGACACTGCAACCGTTTTTCTACCTTTGGAAAGAGAACAAAAGTCCCTAGAAGCTCAACTCTGAGATATGAAAGCCATGACCAATAGGAACCCGCCTTCTGAACCCCATATTGTTCCTTCCCAAATAAAGGCTACATCCTATTTTTCACCTTTATTTCCACCAAGATATCACATCCAGCATCAACAAAGGGTTTCATCTCATCGAACCCCTCTTCCCCTTTCCTGATCACCTTTAGACAAACCCATACGATCTGAACCTGTTGATCATCCTTCTACGGTGGAACACCTCATGGACCGAACAAAAGATAAGGGTAAACAGAAATTGATCATGTCTATTGATCAATTGCCTTCACCGCAAAATACTCTTACTCCTTTTCTCAAATATGTTGCACGAACGGATAATTCTCCTCAAGCAAATATTGTTGCCACTGAAGAATCCATCTCTTCCTTAGATTATCACTCCTCAACATCCTCTGCCTATGAAGAAATTTTAGCTACCTCTTAGACAAGAAAAACCAACATATCTCATGTTGATCCTAGTCTTGAACCAGACAATGATATGGATATTACACCACCTCCTCGGTTACAACTAGCACGACAAACCAATAGAGGTTTAAGCATTGGTTTCCACACGTTCAATATTGACAAGCTTCCTTTTGAGCCTTTGTTTTTTCATGACATGCTCTCTTGGTGTCAATCTGAATTGCTCAGACAAGGTGCTACTGACAGAATTGTGATTGAAAAACTTGTTACTAGATTCTCGGGTAGTTTGCGAGATTGATGGTATGCCATCCAAGAATACCGCTAGATCGGTTTTCTCCAAAAACCAATCATGGAATTCTTGACTCAAATCTACACTACCTTTGTCGGACTCGTTGAGCACCATATTGATCGTGCACGAGAAAGGTTCCTAGCCACTAAATGTTGCTCTTTTAACATTAAAGATTTTCGGGCTCATTATGAGAAAATGTCTAGACTCTTTTACCTCTTTAAAAGAGTTGATAACAACAATTTCAAGATGATGTTCTGTTATTCATTCCCACACCATGTTTCTAGTAAAGCACGACTATACATGACCACGAACCAGAAGAAGTTCAAAAACTGCACTCTTGGCGATTTGTTCTCCTTCATCCAGTTGGGCCATATGGAGCTTTGTTCTAATAATTTCCTTCTCCAGTAGCAGCTCAAGATGGGAAACACATTCACAAAAGCTTTCCATGATCCCGATTTCTCGAGAAAATGTCATCCTTATGAGCTATACTCCTGCCAAAAGCGTTATCCATATTTTCCTATTAAAGGAAAGAAGGGATAGAAGCCACCCACTCCCCATAAGAAGAAGAAGTGGGAGTTTCTGCTACGAAAACCTTCCCACAAAAAGACTTTCGACAGTCGTTGCCTTATCTAGAAGAAAAAAGGTTACTTTGTCAAACAATGTCCTCAACACACTTCCAGACATGCCAAGTTCATTAAGCATATTCACCAACTTACAGATACTGAAGTATTAGATGTTGAATTGTTATTCTCCCGAGATGATGAATATTCCCCAATGGCTCTTATGGCCATTTCTGAGACTCAAGCTTTTGTTCTTAATACGTGTCCTTCCTCTCATGGCTTCTATAATCTCCCTCATGCTAAAGTCCAGGTATATCTCTCCCCTTATCATAATCCAATCACCTTGGTTGCCTTGATTGATACAGATGCCTCCGCCACTCTCATGCACCCTTCAATATTACTAGTGACTGGTGGAAGCCTTTTCACCAAAACTTCAATACTATGGGAAAATCTTCTCTGGCAATTACTCTTATTATTAAACCAGTCAAGATCAGGTTGCATCCTTTGGTAACTTTTAAACATTGAATTCTAGGCACACCAACTCTTTCAAAGGATTTTATCATTGGGTATGATCTTCTCCAACAAGTGAAGAATCTTCCTTGGACTTCTCAAGGATTAAAGACTCATATGACCTTCATCCCCTGGATATCTATTCTCTCCCCAACAATCCAAATAGTGACAAGTAAGAGGCAAACTTCGTGTGGTTATTAATTATCAACCTCTTAATGCCTTCCTCCAAGATGATAAGTTTATCTTACCAAGGCCCGAAGTTCTTTTCCAACATCTTTAAAATGCTCAAATATTTTTCAAGTTTGACTGTAAATCAGGATTTTGACAACTAGACATTCATCCCCCAGATAGGCCTAAAACAGCATTTGTCCTTCCAGGCCACCACTATCAATGGACGGTAATGCCTTTTGGTTTAAAAACTGCACCCTCTCTTTTCTAGAAGGCCATGACAAATATCTTCCTACTACTTCAGCAACATTCTCTCATTTACATTGATGACATTCTCCTTTTCTCAAAGGACATTGATTCACATGTTGCATTGGTCACAAGATTTTATGATCTTTGTTATTCTCATGGGCTTATGCTCTTAGAAAAAAAAAGATGCAGTTTTTCCAATCTTCCATTGATTTTTTGGATATGACTATTCAAGAAGGTAAGGTGTAACACCCCATCTCCCGAGCCCCATCATCCATGTCATCTGACGGTCTAATTTTCTTCAATCAATAATCTTGGGTTGCCCGAGAGACGGACCCGTGCTATATTTTCTTCTTCTTAAACCCTAAATCATAAGAGTTTCTGTATACAATAGTATATGTACAAAATAATTTGTGGCATTATAAAATTTTTTATATAATTATTCTAAAATTTTAAGTACAACGATCCATTATAGAAAAAAATAAATTCAAAATTGAAATAAAATAATTTTGCTTGGGCTCATATGCCCTACAATGAAATAAAGAAGTTTCTTAAAAAAAATCTTCCACTTGAGCTGATAATTTAATTTCCTAAAATGTGAAAAATAGGAGGTGAATTAAAAAGCGCAGTGAATCATTCCATCTATTTTATTCATTATTTCAATCAAATAATACAAGCATATCAAACACTTTCAAGGATTAAATCGATTCAAACAATACATTGTTCAGTTGTAATTTAGGCCAAACGAGGATAACTTCTGTGCTTCAGATCTAAGGAAAGAGATCAATTCTGAAACTCAAACCCATCTCTAGTGGGATCATCCCTAAAACCTGTTCCATTCTGATGTCAGTATTGACAGCCAGTTCCAATTTTATATGGAACAAAGAAAATCTCTCATACCGGTACGTGGTTGAGATCTTTGTTTAATCTTATTTATGTGTGCAATGGTATAATAAATCAACATTTCAACCATATTTAAACACTCAAATAGTATAACATGAACATTGACTTTCGATTTCTGATATAGAAGATCGTATAAGACGCAACTACAGAACATACTATCTTGGTCATAAACAGTATATAAATAATAGTTCTAACAGTATAACATTCATATTGACTTTCGATTTCTGATGTAGAAGATTGTACAAGACGTAACTACAGAGCATACTCTCTTGGTCATAAACAGTATATAAATAACAGCTCTAACAGTATAACATTCATATTGACTTTTAATTTTTTATGTAGAAGATCGTACAAGACGCAACTATAGAGCATACTTTCTTGGTCATAAGCGATATAATAATTGAATAATATAAATATAAAGGACAAGAATAAAATCAAACTAATAAAATAAGCAAGCATTGTTTAAATCAAAATAATAAATTAAAAGAACGAAAAGAAATTCACCTCGAGATCGCTTCCTAAATTGTGTAGCACTTTGTTGCTATTATTTCACAAACTATTTAGAATAGTTCAAGAAAAGAAGAAAAGGATTGAGGTTGTCAAGGAGGCAAAGAGAGAGCAAGATGAATTTCAACTCTTGCTTTGGGATGGGTGAACTGATTAGAGTAGGGGGGTTTATTAATATAGAGTTTTATAGGGTTAGTTTCGTCATTTTTCACCTTTCAAAATAGGAGAATTTCCATTTATAGCTTGCTTTGGGTGGCTAGATGATTAGGGTTTTCGAATTAGGATTTTTGGCACTTTTTCCCATCCAAATCAATGGCTAAAAGGGCAATTTTGCTTAATCTAAAGGTTAAAAAAAAATTTCATATCAAAAGGGCAATGAATTAGGTTTTTTTTTTAACCTTATATATATATATATATATATATATATATATATATATTCTTTTTTTATTTACTTTCTTAATATGCCTATTACTATATTAATGTCTTACATATTACATATACTATATTATTGTAAATTAATTTCATATTACTATATTCAATACTATATTACATATTACTATATTACTACTATTTAATTAACAATTAATACATATACCAATCAATAAATTAATCAATCACTATATATATAATCATATATATTAATATATATATATATATATATATATATATATATATATATTTCATATATTACTATAATTTAATTAATGCATAATATCAATCATAATTAATTAATGTACATGTATAAATGCACGTGGTTCTATACCATTTAATTAATCAGTTAATTCAAATTAATATATATATATATATATATATATATATAATGTCACATATATAAGCACAGAGTAATATATACATGTGTCTATATTAATTAAATCTCATTCATATATACAAAAATAATTTGGGGTATTACATAAGGTAACCCTTCAACCACATATTGCCCTAATGCTCCTTGATTTTCTTGACATTCTCCCAGACAAACCAACCATTCAACAATTTTTGGGTCTTGTCAGTTACATGGGCGTATTTATTAAGGGTTTGTCTAGAATGACCACCTTACTCTCTTCCCTTCTCAAGAAGTCTCCTCCTTCTTGGAACACTTCTCATACTGCGACAATTCAAGTTCTCAAACTTCATGCACAATCCATGCCTAAACTCAAAATTTTAGGTTTTGGCCAATGCAATCTCTAAATTGATGCTAGTGATAAGTTTTGGGAAGCAGTACTCCTTGAACAACTCCCGGGTAACATCAGAATGATATGTGGATATACAAATGATACTTTCAAGCAATCTGAGTAGCACTATCATTTGACATTCAAAGAAGTCCTAGCAATTAAATGAGGCATTGAAAAATTTTAGTTCTTCTTGGTTGGTCACCGTTTTCATATCGAAATGGATATATCAAGTTTTCCCAAGATGCTCCAATTTAAAAAGAAGGTACTTTCCAACCCCCAATTCCTTTACTGGGCAAATTAGTTCTCTCAGTACTCCTTCACAGTTAAACATATTTCGAGAAAGTTCAATATCTTTACTTATTTTTTCTCACGACAATGATATTCTCATTTTATTGGAGTCATATGATCTTCTTCCTCTGACCCTGATCCAACTGATGGAGCCTCTTCCTTTGACAATCTAATGAATTTTCTTTATAGTCTTCTTGTTGAACTTAGAGAACTCATTTTTTGAAAAATCCCATCAAAACAAAAAATTGAGAGTTATTTGAAGATTGTCGCCATAAATCATGGAATGATTTGTGGACATGCTCCTCATCCCACATTTCCCTTCCTTTTCCCATTTTGGCTCCCCTCCTATTATCACTTGCCAAAAGCTGCCTACTGCTTTCTTATGTATTTAATTCAATCTTGGTGGATAGATTCAGCTTCGATAAAAACCAACTTCAAGCCTATTTATTTCAAATGAGTATTGTTACAATTCAGTACCAATACTCCCTTCCTGATCTTGATCAAGCAAGATTCTATAAATTTTTACTACATTTTGCTAATCATCAGCGATGGTTACAAGTCCTTCAAGAGTGGCTCCACAAGTACATCACAATTATTTTCTATGCAACTCTTGCTTCACCATTGGAACACACTAGCATTGGAGATAACCCTATTGTTGCCACAGAACAAGATTTTTTTCTTCATGGTTCTTCGCCCTTATCCCAATCTTTAGTGCAAATATAAAACATATTTAAAGTTAAATTTATCATACTTTATTTGAAGTATATTGCACAGTCATCTTTTGTTTAGCTATCAAATAATTTGTATATTGGAACAAAAATGAGAAAAAGTCAATGTCTTTTAAATGTATACTTAGGTTTTTCTTCTTGAGCTAAAATAAGTAAATAAAAATAAAATTTTAGTGCAAATAATATAGTAAATAATGATGATATTTTTAGTACCAAAAATATAAAGTAAAATTAACAAATATTAAAACCTTTCGCCAAATAGTACTTTTTTAAGAAAAATAAGAATACTTTTTAAGAATAAATATAATTAGTTATATTAAAAAATATTAGTTAAAAATATTAGTTAAAAAATATTAAAATATTTTATTAGTTAAAAAATGTGAACACATTTTATTAGTTAAAAAATATTTAAAAAATGTGAACATAGAAAATGGGAAAAAATTTAAAAATACTTAAAAAAACATATAAACCAACCACAGAGCTATAACTTCATCGTTAAACTAAATTAAAATTACAAAATAATTATCATTTCATCAAAATATATTAATCCATAGAAGCATTGGGTTTCAATTTTACTTAATTTAGCATGTTCAATTTTATACCATATAGTATACAATAACTATTTTTTTAAATAATGTAACTTATTTTTATGCAAGCAATGTTGTAACTATAAGGCTTAATAATAGTTCACTATAATATCTATCTATTTAGTTTTTTTTTTTTTTTTTTTTTTTTACTTTTACTTTAATAAAGTTATATTTATTTTTGAGCTCTAATATTGTAATAACTTTATTTTTTTTTATCTAAAACTAAAATACGACATTAATAAAATTGTTGGAGACTCGTCTTCCCTATGTTGAAAGCAGCTCAAACAGGCACTATAACCTAATTACTCTCTTGCTCATGGAGCAACTAAATTATGGTTAAGTCCTTTTAATATACTAGGTGCTAAAATAGTCTAACTTATGTTCATTGTCTATAACTTGTGTAGAAGTGAATTAAAATATATTTACAATGTCTAAAATTGTTGACATACTACATACGTAGTTGAACTTTCATTACATGTTCAAAAGAATGACCTACTTTACAAACAGAGGTTGTCTACTACAACAGCTTAACTCTCACACAAAAACCACACCAAGGGCTTTTACTACACTTTTGCCATTGTCTACGTCAAAGGGACCTAAAAGGTGAGTTGACGAGAAAAGGCAGTGAGCCAAAATCAACAAGGCTCAATTAGTAGCACCTAAATTACACAATCAATTATAATATTCCACATGTGCATGTCATGCAAAAAAGATGGCATAAATAGCACACAAGGTCAAAGCAAGCATAGTAACATTAGTTGCATGAAAATATATATACCTAAATCAACATATATTAGTCATGCACATGTAAAAGTTAAAAGACCTTTGTGCACTCATTCAGATCAGCTGCCCAAATGGACATTTGGTTTTCTACCCGAATTTGTCATCCCACAAGACTTAATTTATTCAGATATGTCATTTTTTTTTATGAAACTAATAACACAAATATTCAGATTTACCACATGTTACTAAGAAAAACATTTACTTGTAATTAAAATCAATTGATTTATCCAAACTTGAATTCAAAATCCAAATTAAGATAGACATGCACATTCGACATATTATAGTGCATAAAATAAGTTGTACAACTGAAATAATATAAACGATAAATGTAATTTAAAATAATTATTCAAAACCTACTTTCTAAGTGCTTGTAGTTATTAGTTCTCAAATGCAATTCATCATGTATTTATCACCCATTCCTTTGTTATTTAATGTTATGCACAAAAACGGGTTTGTCACTTTTTCGAATTCTTCCGCGAATTCAAGTTTGATTGACATTTAACCTAGAAAATAGCGGGTCAATGGGTCAATTTTAGGTCAACTCTAGTTCCCTAGGTCAACACAACATAGCTTGCTCTGGTTAACAAATCTTAAAGGTCAACTTTACACAACAAGACGCAATGTTCATTAGAAAGTTACCTTTGGAAAGTGGGAATGTCAATTTTTCCATGGCTAAACCACTTATTCAATTTCTACCAAATTTTACAAAATCTTTAAGCATCCATAGGACTACTCTCTAAATTTTCCTTATAATTCTAGGGAGAGGTTTAGTACTTTTTGATCCTCATAACTCTAAGAGCAGTTTCCATATGGCTGAATGCTAAGTATGCATCAAAATAAGCCATAATTGGTTATAATTTCATAAGTTCAGTAAGGGATTCTCTAAGGCTTTGCAAACTTAAGTTTTCTATCTCCTTAAACAAGTCATCTTCCACCCATAATTCATAAAAAAATACATAGGTCAAATGGTTAATATTTCATTACGTGATAACTAGTTCATTTTTGACAATTCAAGTTCATATAAATATTCAGTTAATACGTTACATTCTAATGTGCAATAAAAATCATTTAAGAAATCATTGAAACATAGGATTATCATTCCCAAACAAATGTCTAAAATAGTTACTGCATGATCCATATTTCAATTTGTACGTTTTCATAACAATTTCATTTAAAACTACACACAACGAGCATCACTTTTATCAAGTTTGTCAAGTTGAATTGCATTATTTAAACTATTAATTCTACACCCAAAAATCATATGAAACAATCTTTATCTTATACTTATTTTAATGACATTTAGATCTCATACAAAACAACCCCATTTATTGCTCAAAATCATGCAAAGTCAACACGTACCTTAGGCTCACATTATATTTACTAAGTCTGTCAAACATAACTCTCTATGAATAGTAGGGATTCATCTACGCTTTCTATTTTTAAGAATGTTGAAACCACAAATCTGAATGGTCAAGGTTCTCATCAATCTAATGCAATTCACATATCAAAATGTTATCAAAATCCAATAGTTAATTATGAAGATATCTTTCTTTAAAGACAAGTATTCTAATGTGTCATTCTACAAAGATCTAGGTAAAACCTTCACATTCAATGGATTATAACTTATAATACAAATAACATATTAACATTTTCACCATCTAGAATATATATATATATATATAAAGGAGTTTGGTTTTACTTGATCAAATTTCAGAAAGATATAATGATTATACTTTGAGATCAGATCCCTTAATCAAAATGACTCAATACAAACGCACATGAAAATTGTGACACTTCGCCTCCTAATGGTCATCCTAGAGGACACAATTACCAGATTGCCCTCGCACAATAATAATCAATATGGTAAAATGAAATATATAATAACAATACATCAGGACCACTCAAGAGACAAGATGTCACTAAATCAATCTTTACTCTGTATCTACATCTCAACTCTATGACATTTCTCAGTCAAAGGGGAGGAGATTTGCCTAGAGTTTTGAACCTATTTTCGAATCTAGCTTCTTTTGTGAGATTTTCCATGACATTTAAATAATCTAGTTTCTTTTTTTCATTATTTTGCTTTGAAAACTTATTAAATTACAAATCTTTCATTATAGTTATCACATTATTATGCCTTTAATTGAGAATATTTTTATGCCATTTGTGATCATAAATATCTTGAGTTTTAGCATGTTTTTGAATTTGGATTTTTGGTGTCTATTAAAATCAACAATTACATAGTCCTTGGTGTTAATTCCATGAGACTATTATAAGAATGTGTCAAATGTCCTGGTCCAATATAATGTACATTATATATTAAATAATTCAATGTACATTATGATAATGCACATTTTAATATTAAGTTTATTATCTTATAATTGAGCATTATTATATTTTAAGGCTCAATATTTAGTAATTAATTATAAAATATAGTTAACTTCTTTTTATGTAAATTCATATATTTTTAAAGAAGTTAATATATTAATATCAAATCACATGCATTATATAAATCAATTGTAATTAATTATTCATTATGTGATATTATTTTAATTGTAGGAACGTAGATGTAATGAGAAATTAACAATGGAGTATGTGAGCTTAGGAGCCTCGAGATCATCAATTTTGCTAAGACATCACCCACTTAGATTCATGACACATGACGCCATCCCATTCATTCATCATTAAAGTGAAGATCTGGCAAATCTCGAGAAGCATCAATAGTCAAGATGAAAGTTAGAGGAATCTCAAGACACATGAAGACATCTTCATAATCCACCTTTTCCTTGTTATGAGTCTCGAGAATAATCTAATGGATGAGTTTAAGTTTATTTGAGAACCAATGTCAATAGTGATTAGTCAAGTAGTCTTCCCAAGAACCTACTTTTTCTATTTTTCCCTTTTTTTTAGTCTTAACCCATCTTATTTCTCTTTTTTCACATAATCACCATTAGGGAAGGTCTTTCTTATACACCACCAGTCTCCCTGCTGGACCATTAGTCAAGCTGATAGGGTAGGACATTCCGATCTCTTGTGCCGAATCTGCTCACACTAAACACAGTAGAATGGATGTCTCTGTACGACTTGCCCTGTCTGTGTTGGCTAGCCCATCTATACTATCGGTGTCAGTGACTTATATTCTAAGCCTCTGTCTCCCCTACTTTGGCCTCCTTTACGGCCTTCGCCTCTAGGCTATATTGCCACGTGTGGCTCTAATGCCTGAATAGGCGTGGCTACAACTACCATCGTCGTGATAGATTGAATCTGTGGCGTGCTAGTCGATCCCAAAACAAACTTCCTCTTCCTGTAACCACCATTTTTCTACCATTATGCCTGGTTACTGGAAGTTTGTGCTAAAGTCTGCATGGTATTGCCTAAGACAATCTGCATGGTATTGCCTAAGACAATATGCACATGTACGGGCTCATCCTTACTGTCTGCCTTGTAATATACTATTTTTGTGGGACCTACAAGAAAACAAAATAAAAAAGATATCTAAAGAAAAGGATAAAATAAGTGGGACCCATGGATAAAAACATAATAATAAAAATTGTTCATCTTCTTTCTTTCATTCTTCATTTTTGAAATATAAAGCAAAGAAGAGAACGTAGAAACAAAAGGAGGAAAAAATGAAAATAAGACAGATCTTATGCGTAGGTGAGTTATTTTCTGTTATTCTAGTTACAAAAACATTATATAAGCTACGTACTGCAATCCTAGAGATATAATTTTTGCTATAGATAGTGTTTTGTAACGTAACTTAGAAATAAGATGTGTTTTTACTTAGAACAAAACTATACAAAAGTCATATCATCACGTTCAGTTCATCAAGTAGATCACAAATATATGATTTATTTGTACCCATGATGTCTGTTAGCAACCCCGCAAGTGTACGAGATCGCAATAGTAATAACCGGTAAGACCGGATATCGTCCTCAGGGAACGTATAAAAATCAACTATCTAAAAGCCCAATTTACTATCAATTTAAACTTTATTAAAGCTACAAATTCGATTGATTGAGAATTAGAATTAATCTTGTGAAAACAA
>JAJIYU010007121.1:0-19557 GCA_030144865.1 Tinospora cordifolia | reverse complement strand
AAAATACATACAATAAATTTAAAGATAAAAAACTATTCAAACTTGAAAAATATTTGAGTCTTTCAATAATTTGTATATAAATAGATTTATATTAACAAAATGCATTACAATAAATTTAAAGATAAAAAAAATTATTCAAATTTGAAGCATTAAGTTTAAAAATAATATGATCTTAAACCATATAATTCGTTGAATGCATAAAAAAACCTAAAAAGTCCATAACATATATAATATTTATAATCATATTACAACTAAAAATAAAATTTGCAACTAGCAATAACAAATTAACATATAATTTATAATAACCTAATAAAAGAATTTCATATTCTAAAAAAAAAAAGAAACAATTTTATATCTTCACAAGCTGCAATAACAAGTTAACATAAAAGAAAACTATTTTTAAGTTCAAAGTCCCTACAATAAAAGATCGACACAACCATATAATAAAATAAACAAGAACATTTAATATAAGTTGCAATAACAAGTTACGATAATATGTTGAGGGCACAGCGGGTTGGGTCGGGTTCGACCCAACCTTTTGAGGTCGAACCCCACCCGGCTCAAAATTATCAAGTTTGGTCGGGTCGAGTTGGGTTAGTTGGATGACTTACATCCCTATTTAATGGATTGATATGATTGTGTGACTCGTATAATATAGTCTAATAAACTTATAATATTGTGAATAAGAGTCCTTGCATTGGGTTGCCCCAACGACCCTACCATAAATAAATCGTGTCATCAAGTTACTTTACATAGCATCTACGTGCAATTTTGGTATTTTCGTTAAGTACCATCGTAATATCAAAGCTAGTAAAAACTTATATTTTATTTAAACAAAAATTGTAAGCACAATAATGTTAAGTATTAAAGACCTCCACCCACGTGCGCACACATACACATACACAAAAAGAAAAAAAAATCAACATAAACTCCTGTTTAATAAGTAAAACAAATTAGTTGTCAACTCTCCCGTTGTGCAAAAAAGATTAGATTTTTAAAATCAACATTATTAAGATCAAAGAGCCTCATGAAAAAGAGAAGGGGTGGCAAGCTCACTGCTCATGATTCTCTTGTAGTTGAATTCTTCAAAATCATAAGAATTCTTTGAATGAGATTTTAACTCAACAGTTTTTCAGATTTTGAAAAGAATTATTCTTTAAAAGAGTATGGTACAAAGCAAGTTGTAGGTTGTATTCCTGGAGAATAAAGTCCACTCATCTCTGGCTCATGAACTTAACAAATACAAAGATATATTTTTTTATTTGACAATTTCATCTATGATTTATTATTTATGAACATTAATAAGATGTTTCCATTTAACACCTTCAGATAGCATAGCCTTAAAGTTAAGGATGAAATTGAAATAAGAAAAAGTTTATGGTAGAGATGTAAGCACCCAAAAATGAGGAAGGGCAACACAAGTGACAAAATGCTTAGGTGAGTTAAAACTAAGCATAAATTCAAAATTTTCTACATATGTCAACCTTTCAAACTACCACTGAATCCATAGGCAAATAAGAACAACCTAGTGAATTAAAATATCTTAGTAGCCCAAAAAAAAAAAGAAAAAAAAAAAGCCAAAAAATGATCCCTAAAGTAGTGACAAGCGAAATGAGAACAACCTAAGTGTAAAACCAGAATTGTCGGAGGGCAATATAGGCATTATACTGCTAGGAGAAGAGGTAGATCGCTGCATTGCATCCTAGATGGCAAGAGCCCAAAAGCATCAGTAGCTTGTGATAAGTCACTATTACACTCACTTTTATTCGGAAAAAAACAAAAAACTCACTTTCCTAACAAAAGAAAAATTGAATCCCTTACTTCAAATCACTGAAAGCTTTTATTAGAACTAGACGACAATAGGTGGTGGCAAAAGTACTTCTAAACAAAGCACATGGACATGAGGCTCCAATTCAATTAGGGACGTACTACAACACCAGAGCCCTTGCCAAAAACTGTGTGGACCACAGTGGTCAAAAATCTCCAGAGATGTTGGAACGCGCCCTTATTACATGTCACATTTGAACAAGCACTGATACGTCGCATTTGGCCAAGAAGACTTTTAAGATGACCAGGACGCCTCAAGGCACGTTGTACGTAAAAAAAATATTCATAGAATCTAAAACTTTTGTATAAATTTTGTAATTGTAATATTTAATAAAATAGAAGTAGCAAAACAATTTTCCTTGTTTCGAGTTAGAATATAATAAGTCGATATCAATATAAATAAAATGCTAAAACTATAATGTCAATTTAAATCACATAAAATGGAGCATATAAGTGTTTGTCAAATTACCATACAACTCTCACATCGACTTAACTCAACTAAGCTGTTCCTTAACTACACTGCATCAACTACATGAGTCTGCATTCAAATTATAAGCCATTAGTTCAGGATTTTCTGGGCAATCTATAACGACGCTTTATGCACACAAAGAAATTCATACAAGAAATTAGGGTTTTCTCATGAATTTTCCATTTGGAATTTAGTTGACCTTTACAGTTTGTCCATTCTAAAAAGGGAATATACATTGAGATTTTTTTTTTCATAAAAATAAATATCATTGTATACCTTTTATACAGAAATGAGGAAAGAGGTCAACAATTACCTGAGGTCCATGATATCAAATTTCAGATTAGGGTTCATGAAAACATGAGAGCAGTGCTCATAGATAGAGCCACCATCTGAAGGTTCTTCATGGGGATGAAATCCGCGTTGTTGACAATTTCGAATTGTTGACATGCCACCGGGATCAGATAGGTGAAATATGCCATGCGGACTGTGAGCACAAAATAAGCTTGTGAAGATTGTGAAAGTAATAATTGAATCCAAAAAAGAAAACAAGGAACAGATCAAACATCTAGACAAAGGCTACAGGGTTGAGTGCTATGGTGGCACTGAGTTCATAATTGACATATAAAACTGCTTTGTTATTATCTACAGTCAGTACCATTGAAAATTCGAACCATGAAAGGTGTTGAGATGTTACTGCCAAAGACAAGAAAGCAATCTCAGCCAGTCTAATGCTCCATTAGAAGAAAACTTTATGATTTAGGTGTTGTCCTCCTAGCTTATGTTAACTGAAAAAAACTGACTTATGGTTCAGATGATAAAAGTAGTCGATGTCATTGCATATCATTTTTTATGTTCTAATTAATACAACAAACTTTAAGCAAAATAGTTATTGATTTGAAAATCAACCCAAACTAAACCGCACCAACCAGGACCAAACAACTTCAAGAATTCAGACAAATCAAGCAAAAAAAGGGAACAGAATAGGATTTCTTTTCTTTTTCTTTTTTTCTTTTCTTTTTTTTTTTGTTTGGTTTCATTATTTAGGCCAGCTGCCTTGTTTCATTAATTTTTTATTTTTATTTTTATTTTTTTTTTAAAGAAAAGAACCAATAACCTAAGGTTTGACTTATAGTCTAGGCTGTCTAGCTCAAAATTGAATCAGCTTAACTAAGATATATAACCGTTTACTCAGCTATAATAATGCAAACAATCAATCCCACAAATTCAAACTAAACCCAACTTCTGATCATAATAGGCCAATGATTTCTAATGAAAAAATATGATCTCTATATTGTGGGATTGAATGTCTGTGATGCTTATATATATATATATATATATCGTACTCTCATCAAAACTAGTGGATTTGTGATTCTACGCTTGACACAGGATCTCACAAGCATAGTCAATTGTGCAGTTTCCTTTGATCAAACATGATCTCTATATTGTGGAGTGAATGTCGGTGATGCCTATATATGTGGCATCTATATATGTGGTACTCTTGTCAAAACTAGTGGATTCATGATTCTGTGCTTGACACAGGATCTTACAACTCATAGTCAATTGTGCAGTTTGCTTTAGTAAAAAGGAGTGGCTAACTCAACTCAACAAAACCTTTTCTCAATTTCAAAAGAGTACATGAATCTGTTTCCTTTTTCAGCTAAATCAAGGGCTATGTTGACAATTACGTCGACATCCTAACAAGCTCTGCCTACATTTTCATTGAATAAATTTATATCAAAGACATAGTTGATCTCACAACTACTTAACACAATCTCAAAACCTTTATAAGCAAAATTACTTCCTAGTTAATGTTGCAGAAGATTAGCATTATTCAGTAGTTCCCTTAGTCAAAAGGTTTCTCTATAAGGGCCAACACAGAGAATATGGAGGATTAAAATTACTTTAGCATCCAATCCAAGTGCCACAAAACATCTAAATGAGATAAGTCACAAGACCATTTTGCAGGGCTCAGTCTGCCACATTTTGTCTGGCACAAATTTTTAATCAATACAACATCAATAGAGATGATCAGACATTTCAGCAACCTAAATTGGTGAGACTTTGATTAAAAATATTAAGCTATAAGAGTTGCAGGCTGTGATATGGTTATTTGCTTATTTTTAATTGTGGAGTGTGAAAAGTGGTTTTATTGTGGTATTATTACAAGAACCAGAATAACCACAGATAAGATTTAAGGAATTGAATCACTAAGAAAAAAGATTACCTGGATTCATCAGTGGGGGCCATCACAATTGCGATTGCTTCTGGCAGCATGACCTGTGAAAAGCAAGCCACATAAACTTTCTATCAAAGGTGGGATTATGATTAAAGAAAGAAATAGTTGGTCAAATTTATGACTGATAGTCAAATAAAAAAGTTGATTGAGAAAAAAAAAGGGCTCATTAACCACGGCAGTTGCCTATTTAACCAGAAGGAGAAAAATCACTCTAGATCAGCCATAATGGAAATTCTTCAAAAGAAATAATCATGTACCTAGTAAGAAATATTATATTAGAATAGAGAGCCACAAACATTATAGGTACTCTCTACACAAAAATCTGAGAAAAACAAATAATAGCAATATCTACAAAATCACCTAGACAAAGAGATAAGCTTAATTTTCTTGGATAAATCAGATTAATATAAGTTCTAGGAAAAGAAAAACAACTTGTTACAGATAGGAATAAAGTAAGCACACAAGAAAGTCAAAATTCTAGAGTTCCAAGTTCACCTGATATGAGTAATGTGTGTGTAGATCAATTGACGACATGAAGCAAGTTTGTGATGGGTGTGTCTGAAACACCAAAAAAATGAACAAAAATAAAATCCCCTCAATCAAATGTGGCAGAAACAATTGAGAAATATGCGTAGATCAATGCATCAAATAGAAAGAAATAAAGGCAGCCTTAGATTAATTTAGACTACTAAACAAGAAATAAATGTTTAGTTAAGCTTATGAACTCCAAAAAAAAAAAAAGGATCATTTTCTAAATTAAAATCTTCCTTGTGCTTCTAGAAAGTGTGTTTTAAAAACAAACCATATTTTTCTTTACTTATTAAGATTTGGTGCACCAAACAAGTTTTCACCATTTTATGATGTATCAATGGCAATTAGTGACACAACATGACAGCCCAACCACAACACGACATACATTTAATGGGTTTACGTTTAACATAAACGAGTTTAAGTGAAAACAAGTTAAATATGATTAATCACAACTAAAATTAGGGTCATAAATAGGTTAGCCTCAATGACATACTTAACAAGTCAGGTTTGGGTTATAAGCATACAATTAATCAATGGTTTGGGTTTGCAAATATGAAAAAATTAATCAATGGTTTGAGTTTGGGTTTGCAATATATAGGGTCATACTCATTTACAACACGATTCATTTATGACACAATGACACAAATTGCTACCCTGAGCATGATGCTCCTACAATAAAGGACAATGTACGTATTCTTACCTCTAGATTCGAAAGTTGTTTCTAAAATTGACTAATGACCTTAAATCACAATGGATCAACCCCAACCATTGCACCAAGTCCATCCTTAAAGTACTCGCTATATTTGAATCTCGAATATAACTTTTAGATATAATAATAAATTAGTTTTAAAAACTAAAAAGGTATTGCAATACAACCCTAACTTTGAGATTGTTTCCACCTTCTTTAAATTCATTTTAGGACCACAAAAACAAATGAAGCCCAAACATTGCTTTAAAAAGGATGGGGGTAGAATTTTTTTTTCTCAATATGTACTCAACATTTTTCTGTAGATTTAAATTATATCTACATAGTAAGAGAAAACTTATAGGGACAACATTATATTACCAGTTAAGGTAATTTGAAATTTGACGCTTGGCCGTTAGGGTTGAAACCCTTTTTTGTAGGAAATAGGAAACAATAATAATATTACTAAATGTTAAACTTTAAACAAAAATGCAAAATGAAACGAACGATGAGAAATCAACCTCAAGGACCATATGGTTGGGAAAAACTACACTAATAAATGCCAAGTTCTCAACTCTCATCCAATCTATAATATCTATTCTTCCGGTAAATAATAACACAATGAAGATCAAAAGTTGAAGATATTCCTCACACAAGCAACACAATAGAATGGCTTCCTATTTAGGATCAAAGAATCTTATTAGTCAAGAACTTTATTTTTTGAGAGTTCCAAATGTTTTGTTATCTTTAAAATTTAGTTTGTGTTAATGAATAATAGCAGTAGTAATTTTACATTTTTATTTATTGTGGAAGTTTAGTTGTACAATATTATCATTTGGTTGAGTGATATTGTCTACGCCCCAGTTTATGTTTCATTTTGGGTGAATCATATAAAATAGCTTAGTAGATAGTTTTACCTTTTTTCTATGTTCCGCTTCAATCTTCACCTTCAGATGCTAACCCATTACTCCTACTATTCTTTTATCTGGCCAAAGCAGTTTCATAACTTCAATTGCAAAGTTACAATTACACTAAAGTTTGTGCTGTGTTTTAATAGTTGCATCTCCACCACACTCATTTATTTGAATGTGTTATTCCTTTTCTTATTATTATAATCTCATTGCAGCCACAACAACCAATTGTATGATTATTCTACAAATTTTTTTTCAATATTAATATAAGCCTAGGTGCCTAATGAGATTCTAAGCCAATAATTTCTCATAAATCTACATCTGTATTTCTTTAAGTAAATTATTTTAGTTTAGAATGTTTACTTGTATTGGAAAATAGATGTCTTACAAACTACGCAATAGGATGATTTTGTTTGGCTGAGCAATTACCAAACCTTGAGCAATTTTTAGGAATCCGAGACCAAGTATTTGGATTTGATCAATTGGTTTGTATCTAAGTTGATAAATTGATAGATGGATGTGCTCAATATCTACATATGTTCATACCTGTTCATATCCTAAACCATGATATTGAATACCTATTCTCCTAACCCTCAGAAACAGACTAAGAACTTGTAAATGTTTCTTAATATCTACATAATATTCATACCTATATAGATCCTTAACCATGATATTCAAACCTCTCCTAGCCCTCAGAAACAGGTTCATAACTTCTAACCAACTTGAGCATCTACTCTCTTTGGATCAGCCAAGAATTTCATTTCTATAGAATTCAAGTCCAATTAAAATTAATCCCAACAGAATATCTACCTTAGTCCCTATTTTTGAATTCATATAACCTTACAAGTCAATCCAAACCAAGTACTTCAACAATCTCTACTGAAATTAAGGTATCAGAGCAAATCTTACTGCATCAACTCCTCACAACTTCAACCAGGTTAATTTTATCCATCCAATTGCACTTCTAAAACCCCTAAATTTGCACTGCCTCAATACTTATGCAATAATTAGTTTTTATACAATGGCTGTAAAGGGCCCCGCATGCATTATATAAATAATAACTAGAGAGTCCAGCTAAGAAACAAGCATTTCATTAACATATGCACGAACTCTTGAAACAAAAATAAAGTTGTGTACTGAACTTGAGGCTCACACAAAATCAAATAGCTGGGACAAGATTGTATGATGGTAATTCATGAATCTATAGAAGAAACTCAGAATGGGAAAATGACTGAATTAAGTATCAGTTACTCACATGGATCCATCCAAGAGGGAAAAGAGAACGCTTGTCCTGGACATCAAAGATTTCTTCTTCATTCAACGTCTGACACTGAACAAAAATCAAAACCACTCAATTCCTTGATAGTAAAGTATACTTCCAGCAATTCAAGAAACAAGTAGTCGAATTATAAAATTATCAGATTTCAGACTCATAATGCAAGACTTGATACAATTTCCATTTCTCAGCTCATGTCTTAAGAAAGAAAATGATCACAAAATGCAAAAGGTATATCTTTCGAGAACTTCATCCAAACTTGCAAGATATGATTGACCTAATTCAGATGACTGCTCATGACTCTGTGCAGGTCAATTCATGGTTCTGTGCCCTTTTTATCATTTTATTTCTATCATCAGCGAATAAATATGGACTACTGCTTTGGAATATAATTTCTTACCGAATCTGAAGTTGATTCTTGCTTTGGAATTATCAGTGTCGTAATATGGAATACTCTGTTCCTCTGCAATAGCATACAGATTTAAATAAGCAAATCCAACACACATTTCAAGGTCCTGCAAACCATCTAATATATTAGCAGCACTTACTAGTGAGCCAGCCAGAACTCCACATGTTTCTAAATTTTTCTTTGTATTTGCCTCTGCCAACCTCAAGAATTCCATCATCATCTTAACAGGCTGCAAGGTAATTTCAAGCATAATGTTTTCATTAACTCCTAAAAATCATATAATGAAGGGACTCTAAACCAGCGCTGAAGGATCCTTCTCACAAGAACTAAAGATAAGGAGGCAATAGGGAAGCTTACAATGTGCAAATGCTGATAAGAATTACTGGTGGACAACCCATTCTCAGAAGGCTTTACAGGCCCAGGTCTTGGATCAGCAACTTTTGATGGAGAGATTGGGAGGAAGTTCTGATGAACATGAGCCAGAACTGGAGGAGGGGGAGGTTGCCAAATATTATTCACCTGAATAGGACCCCCTGTTGTGTCATCACTAGCACATGCCTTCTCTGCAGGATGTAACCATCTGCCATCATCCAGGGAGAGAACTGATTGCATCATTGATTTATCCCCCCCAAGATCATCATCTTTCAGAATCTCTTGACCAAGCTGTCCAGCCTGATCCATGCTGCATGCATCAATGAAAAAAAAAAATGAACAGTTAAAAGCAACTTATTCTGGAAGTTTAATACCGCCAATATAATAAATGAGTGAATTGAACTGAAGAAATGCCAGTAGAATATCAAGGGGAAGAGCTAAAAATGAAAAATATATAAATAAGAGACAAAAAGCATAATAACTAGAATTATAAATGCATCAAGAAGAGTTATAAGATCCTAACTCTGATTTCTCATTTGAAGACAAGTTCACATTGCTTGGGTACTGGACCTGTATGACAAAACAAAATATATTTTAGATACAGTCAACCACCAATAAAAAAATAATAATAATTTAATTACAAAAAAGAAAACTGAAAAATTTACACTCACCTTTATCCCAGTACTGGGTCCTAGCCATTGGCCACGAAGACCATTTGGTCCTAAAATTGAGTGTCTGGACAATGTCTCTTCCTTTGGCATGGATAGGCCAAAAGCTCTGCAAACAATTCACTGATAGTAAAGAACACTTAAGCGAACTTTTTAGACAGGCAATAAAGATCACAGTGGGAGGACAAGCATGACTTAATATAAAATCTGGTGAAGAAAGACAAAGTAGGGGGTGTAAACAAGTCCAAGATTACGAAGACAACAGAGCACAACAAACAAAAAGCACATTGGGATTGCGGCAGGTTATATCTCAATTTCAATATATGCACAAGCCATTTTAGTTTAAAGCAAAGGGAAAAAGTAAGAACAAGTTGAACAGAAAAGTCACAGAAGCCGGATAAGCTAGAAAGTTATTATTGTGTATAGAGGATTTCTAAAATACAACATAAGGTTATCAATTACACAGATTCTGAGACAGCATTTATGCAACTCATTGAGCTAAATTAAAGTAGCTGGGCATCTCTCTACAATTTACACTAGTCAATAAGCATTCAGAATTATGAGTATTAATTTTGAGTTGTTCAATCAAAATTATATGTTTCTGTTATGTAAAATCTGCAAATTGTGTCTTCCACTGTCTGCTGGAACTTGAAAGTACATTATACATCTGAGTTAATTTGAGATGTCTCAGAAAATTATAAAGCTGAACCTGAGCATATATAGAGTAACTGAAAATTTGAAATGAATGGTGTCTCGTAGAAACAAACAGACTGACCAGACTAATAACATAAACTGCATAAATTTGAGAACACTCTGTTCAAACACCTAATGGTTCTAAGAGTTATCAGACAGTTTCATCAGTCACTGAAGACTTGAGCTTCCCTCCTTCCCATTAATATTACAAAATGAACAAATCAACACTAAATATCTTCCAGTAATGAGTGTAATAAATGGCATGCATTTTACAAGGTGTTAGCCGTAAATTTTTATTTTTTAAAAGAAATGACAATTTCCATAGATAAACTTTAAATACATGCTAGGGACAACACGCGAAACAATATACACCCCTACTAAATTGATGAAACAAGACTCGCCCCCTTACAATCTTAAAAAAGGACCCCTACAAGACATTTCTCCACCCTTTTAACCACTCCGAGAAAAAAACTTCACTTTGGATGGAATTGGAGCCTTCCAAATCTCTTTTAATATTGACGAGGGCTGGATCAATAGATCATTAGTCAAGAACGACAAGAAAGATTTTGAGGAAAACTCACCCAAAGTCTCTTTCAGCCAAACAATTCTATCTTTTCTATCCTGCAACATGCAATCCCCTAATAATGCTTGGAGAATTGTCTCTTCCTCTTCACACCTTAGGCCGCCAACTGATCTCAAATGAAAGTCTCACTGAAATGGCATCAATTTTGAACATTGATCAATAAAATAGGAAATAATGCAATTATGACTCATTAATTGCTTGTACATTCTTGGGAACATGACTAAGAATGCCTCAGTTCCCCATCACACATTTTCGCAAAACCAAATCGTGTCACCTCTGCCTAGCTGCAGTTTAGTAAGAGGGGCATAACATTGGTATAGCGAGTGGATAAACTTCCAAAGACTTCTGAGTTACGTTCCTCCCTAACCCCACATCTCTACCATTAATATTCGGCCCATGTTTGCTTCAAATAACTCTTCCCCACAATTGATCTTGCTCCCTTGGAAACCTCCATACTCATTTCCCCGCCAATGCTTCACTCTTTGCTATTATGTTCTCAATCCCTAGGCCTCTAAATTCCTTCCTTAGTTGCACTTAGTTCCACTCCACTAAATGTACCCCATTACCTGCTTCATACCTTCTCACAGAAAATTTCTCATCAAAGCATCCAACATTGAATTTATTAATGTGAGTCTACTCCCTTTCGATAGAAACACTTGCTTCCATCCTTCCAACCTCTTAGCCACCTTAGTTACTATAGGCTCTCAAAATGCTTGGGACCCTTACTTTCCTCCTGAATATATCCATATATATCCCTAAATACTTTAAGGGTCATTCTCTTAGGTCACACCCAATCTTCATAGCAATCCTTTTCAACAACTCGTTAGATATAGATGTCCCAGCAATGCATGTTTTGAACATGTTAACGCGCATCCCTGACGCCCAACAAAAACTTTACACTACTTTGAAAGCATTCTCAATATTTTTGTCCTCCCCATCCAAAAATAGAAGAGTATCGTCAGCAAACTACAAGCAAGATACTTCTACTCTCTCCTTCCCAACCACAAAGCCCCTAAATCTTCCTGCCTCACTTTCCCTATCCAACATCCTACCCAATATGTCTGCAACTAATGTGAATAAAAAAGGAGACATTGGGTCTCTTTGTCTTAATCCCCTCACCGCACCAATCTTGTCTCTAGGCCTACTGTTCATAAATATGAAATATGTGATTGACTTCAAACACCCTTGAACACACCTCCTCCATTTATCCCTAAATTCTTTTTTTCCTAATAAGTAATCAAGAAAAATCCAATCTACTCTATCATAGGCATTTGCAATATCGATTTTTGCCACCACTCCTTTCTTTCTCTTCATCCTATAGTCTTCCACTATCTCATTCGCCACTAGGACTACATCCGTGACATGTCTACCCTTGACAAAGGCCATTTGATTCTCTAAAATTTTACCACTCATACCCCTTTAATCTTATTTGTCAATACCTTTGTAATGATTTTGTATAAACTTGTAGTAAGACTAATAGTCCAAAAATCTTTACCCCTCACAACATTCTTCTTTGAAATCAAACAAACATATGTCTTATTAATACATCTATTCACCATTCTGGATCTACGAAACTCCTCCATCATCTTCATTAAATCATCTTTCACAAGCTTCCAACTCTTTTGGTAGTAAATGTCTCATTAGCTGTAAAATTTGACCACGGCCTTTAACCTCAACCATTTCACACTTTGCTACGTGCAACTACCAAGCGTATTGCTTTCTAAGTTGATGGTAGCATCAAAGACAACTTTATTAATCATTAATAACAGGACTTTATCAATAGATAAGTTTGATGTCGTATTGAACACTAACGGCACAAAGAAAATTAGGTACAATTCACATACTTTCCCCCATTCTCCTGTCAATGGTTTGTCACAAGCAACATGTTCCACACCATCAAGATTCAAGAGAATTACGCACTATCAAGAAGTTATAGAGGGAAGCAAAGATTATAAGCAATGCCCAATAGTCCAAGCCCTTTTGGGAATGACCATGCTTTACTTTCTACTAAATTGGTGGCTTGAGATATATTGAAACAGATACAACTGCTGGCATGCCCATTCTCACATAGCAGGGTCAACCATGTCTTTACAATGTTTCACACCAAATGTTTGGAATTTGATAGTCCTCCTGTAATCTTCTTGTAAAATCATTGAATTTCTCCATGGTGTGTGGCAATGTGTTCTAGCTTTTGTTACTCATTTTTATAATTTTATCAGAGAAAAGAACAGTAATCAAGAGAAACATTTTGCAGTAAAATTGTTCCTCAGATTTGCAGAAAAAGGAAAAGATATGCACAGAACTGTGTTTCATGCCTCACAAATTGTGTATTATTCCACTTGACAACAATGTACACCCTGTGTCATTGATACATCTTTAGTTTCATAATGTTCTCAACTCCAAATTCCAAACCTGTAAAGAAAATCCGGTCACAATAAATGCATTTAATTTTTAAATTGATAAATAAATTTTCAATATGTTAATCAGAGTTCATCTGTAGACACAATGATGTTGGAATTATCCAAATCCATAGATATTTACCAAATAAATCATCTAATGGGTAAGACTAAGAATTTCAGATATAAATTTCATTTCCACTTATAATCATATCAAGTTTTTGGATGTCAATTGTCGACAAAGCATCCATTCACAACACACACATACACACAAAACCATTTCCAAAGTTTGCATTCCCAAAGGATGAATTTTATTTAAGACATGACAATGCCAAAACCAACGACAGTACACAGCCTAGACCTCTGATGACCCAGACACATTACACTGTCAGCAAAGAGGAACAACCTTAAATATAGCTCTGAGCCAGTGATACAGTAATAGCCTAAAAGGAAGACCACAAAATTTGAACTCAAAGGAGTTGTTTTAGAGTGGGAGGGACCGTAACGACAACATACAGCTCAAAGATTCTGGATAGATTCCACAAGTTCATATAGAAGCATAGGTACAAATAATGAAGACCCTAATGACCTAGTTATAACGCTACTAACAAAAGGTAGGTTCTTTCCTTTTTGTGCTCCCATGATGTCAAACAAGAGGGACATGGAAACACGTAAAAAGAGGCATCTAATCAATTGTTCCCAACCTAGGATAATAACCCCATGAGCTTTGTCTTACTTCTCCCTCAAAGGAGTCATGGATATCTAAATTTATGAAAGATAAGGCTTAGACTTCATAATTGTCATCATGCAGGAAACATGAGTCCTACTTCACTATAAACTACATCTTTAACCATGGATGAACTGAAGGTTCTGCTGTTAATTAACAATAAAATAACTTTGTGACCCTTCCTTTTGTTCAACAGTACTGTCTTCTCAACATTGAATGCAAAGACTCTAGCCCTCAAGAAAAGCCATTAACAGCATTGCTTTTGTGCCTACATATATCTACAACAAACTAAGCAATGTACATTAAGATAGCTAAGGTTTTTACTAAAATGAAGGTTGAAAAATATGCCTACCGTTTCTGGAAGTTCTTGTCGAATTGTGTGGCATATACTGGCTTGGGTTCATTGCTACTAATCTGAGAGGACTGAAATTTGACTTTTCCCAACAGATGCAACTGCATAAGGAGAAAGTTGAAATAAATCAATAGAAAAAAAAAAAAAAAGCAATTCAAAAGTGAAAAAACTGCACAAAAAAGAGGAGAACAAAACAATTGGCAGAGTGGTGAGAGAGACAGAAAATTATTAATAAATTAATGTAATCAATTCAATTCTGAGAATGGAATATTTGAAGAATGACAATTCCAGCAAATATACATACATAAATACACGCATATATGTATATATATTCAGCTCTTAAGAGCAGAATTTAGGAAACAAACCTGGCTGTCGGCCTTGGAGGAAATATGCTTCTTAGCATGGAAAGGTTCTAGAATAAATTCAGCGGGAGTGGATGAAAATCTTTCAGGGCCATCAAGCTGACTTCGAATACGAGCCTTGTTCAGTTCATTTACTTGATGATGGACATCAGCTTTCAGCCGCTCTAACTCGTCCACTACATCTAAGAGTTTCTAGAGTGGCATAGGTGTGATTGAGTAGACATTCTGTCACAAGTTCATTTAAGGATAATGCAAAACAAGAAGAAAAGTACAATCCATTACCTTCCTATAAATAGTTTTTTCTTTTGGAAGCAAGGCCTGGTAATCCCGATGGAATGGTATTGTTTCAGACACTAAACTGAGAAAGGAGAAAATAGAACAATTCGTCTTAGCATTCAATCTTAAGCATATTTAAATGCATAGCAAAAAAGACGGGAATTTATGTTTCCCTCACCTTGAAAACCTGAGAAGTATGACATACAAATCTACAATATTCTTCTCCTCTCGATAAATAGTCGCCTAGAATACAAACACATTCAGCATCTCACAAAATCAACAGCAACATTTTAAAAATTATAAAATAAATAAAGCATATCAACTCTACACTAGACCTTGAAGCATAAGGAATATCCTCTTTATGCAAAAAAGAAACTCCATTACACAAGAAAGATAAGCACATTCTCCAAGCAACTATAAATGGATACAAATACGAATTGATCTTTCCTAACCTTAAGATTGGCTGGATGAAAGCAAAAACACCATTCCAAACAAAAGAAACTTTATTGCATAAGAAATATATGTGCATGCTCTAAACAATTGTATAATGATTAAATACGTGTAGGATCTTGGCCACCTTAAGAGTAGCTGGATGAGTGAAAAAAATAACCACTTTAGACAAAAGAGGCATCACAACCAGCAAGGACAACTCAGTTCTACTCACCAAAGGTTTTCCTTGTTACATGGGATCAGCTATATGAATATGTTTTGTTTACTCTACTCTATCAATGTTATTTTAGGTCTTCCTCTACCTCTATCAATACAATCAATTATCAATGGGTCTGTCTTCCCAACTAGCATAACTAGTGGTATGTGCGCAATAATCTAATACTGTTCTCTCATTTAGTCATTCTACATCAGATAGTAACACAAGTCACACCTATTTCTCGCATGGTTTAAACTATTGATTTACGTAATTGGAAGTAACCAATCAAGTTTATGACGAAACCAGAAATCGATCACTAATCCAAAATATAGCTATTTCTTATTCTTCTTCTACTTTTTGAGAGGAAACAACTTTAATTCATTATCATGTCAAATTAGCCAAATACAACACCCCCCTCCCCTACCCACCCGCTGCAGGGAAAAAAAAAAAGGAAAGAAAGAAAAGAAAATATTTACACATTATGCAAACAGGCTTCTCCAGTCCATAAACTTGGAACAATGTTAGCCACAAAGACCGAAGACCTCGCTGTCAACCTAATTTTTTACCCAAAGAGTGATACCTCGAAACTTCCAACCATAAAAAATCCTATGATTCTTTTCTACCCCAATTTGCCATAATGAGGCAAAAATCGCCACATAAGATACCTCTAGTGCTATGCTGCACTTTCTTCAAGGTCATTAACATTAAAAAAAAAAATTACTTTCTTGGAGAGGATTGTGGGTGACAATATCTCAAATGTGGTTATTTCTAACTTTATTGTTTAATGTCATGCTAGTTAACACATATGCACCTCAACATTCACATTTTTGTTGTATCTAATATGTTTATTTTTAGTCATTACAAAGCATTTTGTTTCAAAATGCATGGCTAATCTAATACTAATATTCTAATAATCTATAATGCTCTTTTAAAGTTATTAAATGTGCAGATCAGAAAATGCAGCAAGAGCAATCCTCCACTTAAATCGCCTTGTTTTAATTGGATGGTTTGCACAATCTCCATTTTCTTCCTCCAGATGAATAAATGAATAATAAAGCCAAACAACCAAAAACTCTCTTGACCTTTAGTTCGATTAGAAGATTCATGACATTGTTGATCTAACAAAGTTTTATGGTAACTGTCAACTATAAAATGCAACCCTACTTTAGTTGAGCTTAAGAAACTTGTCCATGCAGCCATGTAGAATATGTAGACTTCTTGTAGCTAGAAAGCTAAATTTACGTTTACAACAATTAATAATGTCTCTAACTCCCAAAATCTTAATAATGGGCAAGGCACTCTTCATTCTTCATTCGAAACTCAAAGCTAATGAATGTCGGGTAGGGGCTTTCTGCCTTATTATCAAAAAGGAGAGTTGGGTAAAACAAACTCCATCCTTTAACGAGCACAAGGCTTAGTACATTGTCATTTATCAGTTTAGTTACAGTATGTTTGTACTTGTTACAAACGTTGTATTTGTTAAACTATATATGTGATAATGCTCACTTTGATATTAAGTTTAATATCTTATAATTGAGCATTATCATATTTTAAGACTTGTTATTTGATAATTAATTATAAAATATAGTTAACTTCTTTTTATATAAATTCATATATTTTTAAAGAAGCTAATATATTAATATCATATTGTATGCATTATATAAATCAATTATAATTAATTATTCATTACGCAATATTATTTTAATTATAGAAAATGTAGATGTAATGAGAAATTAGTAATAATGAAACATATGAGCTTAGGAGCCTCGACATCATCAAATTTGCCAAGACATCACCCTTCTTAGATTCACGACACGTGATATCATCCCATTCATCCATAATTAAACTGAAGATCTTGCAAATCTCAATAAGCATCGATGATCAAGTTGAAAATTGGAGGAGTCTCAAGACATATGAAGACATCATCATCCATCATTTCATTGTGGATCCCGAGAATAATCTAATGGGTAAGTTTAAATTTATGAGAGAACCGAAGCTGATAGTAATTAGTCAAATAGTCTTCCCAAGAACCCACATACCATATTTTCCCTTTTAGCTTAGTCCTAACCTTTCTAATTTCTCTTTTTTCACATAATCACCATTAAGGAAAGTCTCTCTTACACAACCATTTTCCTTCATTTACATTGGTCACCCTTTCCTATGGTTCTTACTATGCATAATCATATATTACTCTTCATTTGAATTTCTCACTATCTTACCTAATAAGGGTAAGTAGACCATAAGTGATGAGCCACTTGCACCATTCATCCACATCACCTTTAGACCATCTCCTATTGTTCCATCATCTCTTTGGAACATCTATATAAACCCATCAAATCCACACTTGATGAGCATCTCATTTTTCATTTCTTTCTTGATCAAATTGGAACTCTCCCTACTCCTCATTTTTTTTTTTCATTTCTCATTTCTCTTATTTTTGCTCTTCTCTAGCCTTCAAGTTTACGGAAGGCTAAGTCTTTTGTTGAGGCTAAGAGGAAACCATCTCCAATCTTCTCTTGGGAATTCTTGGGTAACACTTGTATTTTATTTTGCTTGACATGTGTTTTCACGCTTTTGTTAGATTTTATATTAAACTTCAAACATTACATCATATATTTTGTATAGTTGATTCTGCAAAATCCAATGAAAGATTGAGGTATTTAATTTTCATCTTAATATAACATTTTGTAGCTTTCATTAATGTGTCACATCACATATTTCATGTACTTAGGATTCACATTTTGCATTCACATATATTAGAAATTTAGTTCTATTTTGCTTTTTATTACAAATACATCTTTTAGGAAGACATTATTTTTTAATATACTTGTGCTCAAAGGATCATCATTGTGGCTGGAAAAACTCCTTAGTTGTTTCTATCCCTAATTATTTTACTTAAGAAGGACTAAGAAAGGAAAGGATTGGATTTACTCTAATATCATAACTTTTTCACCTTATTGTTGTTCCTATATTATTAAAGTATTACCATTATCTCATTTCTTTCTTATTTTTCTTGTTTCATCACATGTAGCAAACCTTAGCTTTAAAACTTATCCCAATCCTTGTGCTTTGACCTTGGGGCTCTTCAAGTTTATTACTTATTGTATATACTTCATTATCTTCCCTAGTTACACTTATAATTTATTGCATCATTTGCTTTATGTATAAAGTTTATTTATTTCTATATTATTAATTTATCGTCCAAAGAGTGCATTTTTGCATCTAAAGTGCGCACATAAAGTAAGCAACAATATGTATATAAGTTTGTTGATTTATGTCCTTATGACTTTATTTTCTTGTGTTTTTGTTCATAGATTAAGCGACCTTGTTTTATTCTTATTCGGGTTGTAGACATTCAATGAATATTAAGTAATAAATTAGGTACTTAATTTTCATTGGTTGAGTTAAAAAATGGTTTTCTTTTACAAGCTAAAATAAAATGTCATCTATAATTAATAAACGACTAAATATACTTATCCATAATTGGTATAATTATTTATTCTATTTCATAATAAATATTATTTTAATTATTTTAGTATATCATATATTATATATATTTATAGAGAGGGAGAGAGAGTGAGGGACCAATGAATAAATTATTCAGGAACCTCTTAATAATTATTTTATGGTCTGTCATTAACCTCTTAATAATTATTTTATGGCCTAGGCATCGCCTTGTTTTGTGGAGACTTACCGCCTAGTTCTGCCTTAATACGAAATTTCCTCAAATTCCTAGGTTGAAAGAGTAATGAGAATATAACTAAAGTGTGGTGTATTGTGTCTAGATCTAGGTGTTGGTAGTTAGGTTGTTAGAGAATAGTTCTAACTGTTAATAGATGTTTCTGTACAGCTAGTGTGATCCATCCATTGTAATTACCCATCCATCGATAAATAATGCAAGCCATCAAATCAGCTGGAGTATGAGCTGAGAATTTCTGAAATCTCTCATGGTATCAGAGCATTATTTGCTCATGCAAGAGTGTCATCCCAAAATTCAGAAGCAGTTCAAAGTGCTGCCCAAATCCTCCATGGAAAGAGTTCAATAGGAGGACGTATGGGACAATCAATGTCAATCAAGGCAGACAGGGAAAATTATCCATTATGGAAATCCATGGTATTGCCTGTCATTTGTGGACAT
>JAJIYU010007120.1:0-19633 GCA_030144865.1 Tinospora cordifolia | reverse complement strand
TGATATTATTTTATAGAATTCATGTTTTAAGTTATAGATTAAACTATATTACTCATTGAGCCACTGTGGACAAATTGGCTCACTACTCTAACATTTCATATTCTTCTTATCGGGATTCCTTCCTTAAGGAGAAAGACGAATCGACCCGTACAGTGTTCTGACAAACTCATTCCCAAACTGAGCTCGCCAAAACATTGTTAAGTCTCTTCATAACACTATACACAATACTATCAGAGTAATCATAAGAAATGCGAAAGTAATTAAAGCAAATAGTTTTTTTTTAAAGTTAAACAAAAGTGAACTACATATACGGTCTCCTAAATATAATAGCAGCAAAAATGTCTAAATCAAAATATCTACAATATTTTTTTCACTTCTTATACATCATACTAACTCTCAAAATAATAACTATGTGAGGGATACTTCAAATATCAAAGACCTTGCTCCCATTTTCTTTCTTTCTTTTTTTTTTTTTTAAAAGGTAAAACAACTCATTATTTCCTTGTGTTTGATCTTGTGGGTGAACTGAAAGGAAACCAAGGTCCCGACAACGATATAAAAATGTCATAAACTTGTGGTGCAATTTGAACTGAGAGTTTTAAATTTTTGAAGAATTTTCATGAAAATTAATGATGAAAGATTAATCTTTGTGAACTGATTAAGATGTGTAGACATGTTATAATGACAATTTGTTACATCAAGACTTTAATGAGATTTACAATAAATGGTAATCTTAATTAGCTATGTACTTGTCTTTGGAAGTGACTTAATTTTTTTCGTCAGTGGTCCTAATTAAGACTCAAAAGCAAAAAAATTAAATAGTAACCCTTATCAGATAAAGAAATTAAATCATAAATTTGGCGACGGTCTTTGCCTTATGGCTTCCTTGGTCTGCTGCCTGCAAATTAATAACGACAATCTAAATTGTATATAGTTTTCTTCTCCAAGATTCCAAGTTCACCTAATGATATGTGCAATCAAAATATTTGTATAAAATACAGCTTCTCCAAGTCGTTAGCCAAGGAAGGTTTTTTCTTTTGTATGTCCATTTCTTCCTCTTATTATTATTTATCTAGGTCAACAAGTGTGAGATGGAGTCAGTGGTCACCTTGAAGGGATGTGAAGGCTCATTAATTAATTAAATTTCCTCCCTAATTCTCCCGTTAGAAATTGATATATTGATATACATATTACAAAGTATTTTTGAATTACTGATTTACTTTTTCATATTAAGTTAGATTTGAATGGCTAACAAGAAAGTTATGTCTGTATAAAATAATTTATTGATCGGTTAATTCAATTATTGAGTTAATTTCACATAATTATTTGATTATTTTTTATTATCATAATTTTTTCATTTAATTTTGATTTGGGTGATTTAATTAAGATGGGTTGAAAAAATATATATTTTTTTTCCTTCTTTTCACACCATCTTGAATCCCTTAATTTGGAGTTAGAAATAAAAATATTAATAATCATTTGAATATTTTGTCATTTATTTCAAGAGAGGAATAATAAAATTGTAAACAATTTTGTTTTTTGAATTGATAATTTGTTTAAACTAAGATGTATGCTCTAATTTTATAAAATAAACAAACCTAGTTTTTTTTTTAAAAAAATTAGCTCTATTAACTAGTAATTGCATGTGCTCAAAAAGGGATTAAGGAAATGTAAGTCCTTGAGACTTGCTAAACCTATAAATAATTATAATAATAACAATAAAAAAATGAAGAATTGGTGAATGGGATGACCAGAGAATTGATGCTAATGTCCCCAAGTCATAGAACTACACATGTGGCCTGCAAATTTCTGAGTCGTTTCTTAAATATTTGATGAAATGTTCTATCACTTTCTGACTCATCAAATTCTAACATTGACAAAATGGCTTCTCACAGTAGGTGGTGGAAGTCAAGTGAGTCGTTAATTTCAGTTGCTATACATTATATATATAAAAGAGAAGAGTGGAGTCCAGTCAGTCAGAATCTCCATGGATGAAGTGATGGTCTGCTGCAGGCCAACCAGCCCCCCAAAGACAACGCAAAGAAGATACATAAATCTGCAATATTCTCGTTTCCACTATGCAATTGAGCTTTCTTTTTCTTATCCTTTTTGTTTGTTATCAACTCCTTCTTCGAAGTGCTTCTAATCGAACCACCATTGTCCAAACCAAACCAATGTATAAGTTGGCTTCACCATCTTGCTAAGGTAACCACCGTGTTACACGCTAATTTACCTAATTTCATAGTCCTAGAATTTTCTCCAAAAAAAAAAAAAAGAATTTTTTTAGAATTATTTAATTAGGCATAAAAATACTTTGTGCTAATTAGTCATTCTTTAAAATTAATATAATACTGGAAAATGTATAATGAAAAAAATAGTAAGCCCAAGAAAATTTTTGTTTATATATATATATATATAGAGGCACACTGGTTGATGTACACGCGGTTGAGTTCGTGCCTTGTTGGTGTAAGCATGAAGGATTTTAGTTGAATAAAGTAATTGTATAAGAATTACATGTATGATGTCCTTACATTAAAATGGTAAATGTAGTTGAAGGTTTAATTAAAATTAAGTTAGAATTATATTTAATTAATGATTAAAAAAATTAGCCCAACAACAAAATGCGTAAAATAGTTTAATAAAAACTTATGTGGATAAAATTATTAATTTGCTCCAATTAATTTAATATTTAAATTTTGAAAAATAAAAGAGATGATAAAATTAAAGGAAGTCCAAAAATAGTCATTCAATTAAAAAAAAAAAAGTAGAAGAAAATTATATCTATGTATGGCTTTGTTTGGAAGGAACTCAAGCTGTTTTGATGTTATAGTGTGAAAGAGAAGAAATGTGAAGTAGGCCTTTCTTGATATATATGCCTATTGCCAAATTCTCATTCCTCTTCCAATACCCTTTCTTCCAGGGTTCTAAGAAGCAACCCTCCTCAATTCATTATAAATTAGAGTATTAGCTAGCATTTGGGAAAAAAATTTTTATAAAATGAAATAAATAAATCATTCTCGTCTTCCTAGCGTTTTTCATCCTTCTTCTTTTCTTCTATTTTACTTTTTTTTTTGTTATTTTCTAACATATTCAAACTATTCTCACAAAGTTCCTTCATTTTTGGTCAAGAGAAATAATTAATTAAAACATTGAATTACGATTAAAATGTATTTTTTTTTTGTGTGTGTAGTTACATTAATTTAATTTTATTTACTCTAACTTGTAGCTCTATTTTCAAATCATTAATGAACCAAAGCCTGTAGAATCTGAATTTAGTGCAACATTCACACTGTATTGAAATAAATTCCTTGACTTGTATGAGGCAAATAATTCGTGGCAATAAATATTGCCATTTAATTCCCTTTCCACATGCAGCAATATTTGAACTTGTTCACACATTTAATTCCCCCAAAACTTTTTTTTTTTTTTTTAATTTTCAAACATATTAATTACATGGCATGACGTCAAAATGGGAACACTAAACGCAACCATGACTCTTAGGATTTTTTTTTATAAAATTTTTGATAATTTTTATTTGTACCTTACCAAAATATTGATTAACATTCATTTATGGAAATTTTAAAATATCTATGTTCTTCTTCTTCCTTATTGTCTTCTTCTTCATCTTTCTTTTTATTTTTTAAAATTGAGTTTACCAACCGTCATGCCCATTTAAAAAAATGGAGAAAATAAAAAGTAAGAGAAAGAAAGGGAGAAGAAGAAGAAAATAGATTTCGGGTAATAGATGTATTTTAAAAAGCTTATAAAAAATATTAATTGATATATATATATATATATATATATATATATATATATATTTATATATATTTGTATAGATTATTTGCATTGTTAGAGATGTAGCTAAATAAACTTTGCCGTCAAATATTTTTATTGTATATAATACAGATATATGTATCTATTACTTACAAGATATATAAAAATGATTTCATGAGTATAAAATAATAGTTTCAACCATAAATAAGGACAACATTAGCTACTTAAATCTTGCTCAAAAAAACTTTTCAAAAGCACTTTTTGGAGAGAAATTTTTAAAATTATAATTAATATTTACAACTATTAAATGCGTAAATGTTACATATCTTATGGTATTACTTATTAATTCAATAATTATGAATATTATAATTACTTAATAAAATGTAATTACAACAACTAATTTAAAAATTTCCCTCTAAAGATTAGTCTTTTCTTGAACTTCTTACAAAAATAGATAATTTTTGAAAAAATCATAATTAGATTAAAAGGAGGCGTCGTTAAATACTCTTAAAAATTATTATTGTTTGAATAATACTTTAGAAAAAGTCTTTCAACAAGGGCTATTAAGATTAAAATAAGATTGCAATAAAATATATACAGGGCTACATCAGCTATAACACAAAATGTAATTTCTCAAAAAAAAAAAAAAGCCTTTAAAAAATAAGGCCAGTTAATTTCTTCATTTCTTTAAAGGTAAAAACTATTTTTTCACTCTATTTTAATTAATTTTAGATATTATTAAATGATTACAAAAATATTTTTGCTTGAGATCCACCAAGGGGCCTGTCGTCTTGACCTAGTGGCTGGTCGCCTGGTTAGGTGCTCTGAGTTTAGGACTGGGTTTGAGGAACGAGTAAGTCATTCCTTGTATTTCCCATTTTGCCCTCAACATGTCGCTGCGGACAATCACAGCCACAATTCGTACCCTCGGTTTTCCCTATCACGAATGGGTAAGCGGCCTGAGTCGCGGCTGTGAGGTCACTTTCGGCATTTTCTGACCAGACGACGAGAAAAAGGTCAGCCGTTCGCGTTACATCACGCGCATTTTGGAGTTTGGACGGGGTGAGATTTCATTAAATTCGAAAACAGTTTTTACAATACTCGGCTTTCATGTCTTGCTCATCAACTTTTGTACCTACACTCATAATTTCTTTTTCTAATTTTATTTTTTATCTTTCGACCCATTAATTAATTTACCTTCATCTTTATTAATTTATTTTCTTTATATCTTAGGCTAAAACATTATAATTTTATTTTTATTATTTTTTAGCCAAATTAGAATTTTATTTTATTTTTGTCAAATGTGAGGAAATAAGTTTCTAAGAAACGGGTAAAGGTATAAAACGAAGAGGGCAGGCAAAAGCCCCATTACTTTGTTACTAACGGGGCTTAAGGGTACATTTGATTTGACATTAGGTTGAATATTAGTAATACACAAATAATTATTGCTATTATCTTATTATTTTGTTAGCAATAAACTTAAAGGTACATTTGATTTGATATTTGGTGCAATTTTCTTGCATCCAAACAATCTAAAACATAAATTTTGTTTGGTATAAATGAATTCGAAAACCCTTTTTTTGTACTATTTCTTACAAAAAAACAGGAACGCTTTTTTTTTTTTTTTTTAAATGATGAAGCAAAACAATACTAAAAATATACGTAAATATAATAAAAAAAAATGAATTTTCAAGCATGAATTTTCAAAGTGATATAAGAAAGAGAGATCCATTTCAAAATAAAAAAAGAATGAAAAATATAAAATTAGCTTAGGGTATTTATTACACAGGAAAATGAGTGGGGCACGTATCACTCGCTCGTTTAAAATAAAAGGGAGGAAAAGAGAAAGCGTCACTCCTCCGAGTTTGACCGCTTCACTTTTGTGACCGGTTGGCTGACTCAGTTGCCCAACACGGGTAACTACTAATTAAATAATAAAATCATTCCTCCGTGGGCAGCAACGGTAGTTTCTGCTCTTTCTTTGTCAGTAATCAATTCATATATGATTGGTAGAGGATGACATATACATAAAAAAAATTGTGGTCACAATCAACGCCTATTAATTTTGAAAGGGAGAAAGATTAAACTATCATATCGGAATCGCCACCAGTTAAATGCCTCCACGACACGATCCTCTGTGGCTTCAACCTCACCATCCCAACATCGTTGTTCCGGAACAAAACAACCACAAAAGACACCAAAAAGAACTAGCTTCTTGCAACCGTGTCCTGGACGGAAATAGAATAAGCTTCGGTTAGTTGGTTCCATTTTCGTGTCACTGTCATTTTTAAATTATGCGGGCGTTGTTGCATCACTATAACTGAAGCCATCGGAACTAATTTAAAATATTGGTCGGGATATTTATGTAAAATCCCCAATGGGCTGATATATATATATATATATCCCTATCTAAAATATTTCTTTTTTTTTATAATAGTGTGTATATATATATACCCCTAGTTTTAAAATTGAATTACCTGTTCAGAAAAAAAAAAGGGTTGGAGACAGGCTTGCATCCAAACAGCAGGCATCAGAGCGCGTAATTGTATTAGGGGCGACGAGAAGACAACTTTCCTCTCAAACTTCGCCCGGTGTTATTTTCGCGGGTCTGTTTGTAACTGTGGGTCGGCGATTTCAGAACCACAAAAACAAGAAAATATAACTTTTAGTGGTTTTTAGGTTCGGGATTCAGCTACCTAGATTCCGGAATTAAACTATGCATTGCCTCCCAAAGAGGTAAATATTATATAGTTGCTGCAAGTCAATTGGAGCAGCAGAGCAATAAATAATTCCGGCGCTATCTTGATTAAAATTAAAATTTTTAATTTTTAATTTTTTTTGGGGTTCATGAACAATTCAGATGTAGAACGTGACATAGTCAAGTCAACCCGCTTCCTCTACTTCAAGGAAGCTGCCAGGCTGGCCGTAACCTTGCATTTTTTCCCCTTATATAAACAAACTAAATTCCTCCTCGAAGCCTCCAAAGCCAAAACCAAACGGAAATAAGCACATAAGAAGCGTTTCTTTCACGAACACTAGGATCTGTACTTCATTGTTAAGTAGAAGAATCGTACTTCCATTGCTTCAACTGATCTTGTTCTTGCAGCTCTTGATTAGTTAATCGTGAAACAGATCGCAATTAATGGCGAGGAAAGGAGCGAAGAGTACGTTCTCTCACCATTCCAAAACCTCCTCTACTTCTTCTTCAGTGTCTTCGATTCCATCTCCTTTGCATCACACCTTCTCTGAATCCATGATGGAAGAAAACATGGAGATAGCCGAGGCGATGATCCAGAAATGGAATCCAGAGACCGCTAACTACGCAAAAGTCGGTTCTCTTTTCTCTGGCGATCGTTCAGAAGCTAAGGAGTTCATTAAATGCCTGAAGGATCTGCAGAGAGCGATGCATTTCTTCATTTCCGAGCATACCGGTCCTGCAAAACTCGTTCACGCTCAAAAGCTTATGCAAGTGGCCATGAAAAGGCTGGAGAAAGAGTTCTACCAGATCCTCTCCGAGAACCGTGATCATCTCGATCCGGAATCTATTTCCGGCTGGTCCTCGCGAGCGTCTGAGAGATCGAGATCGAGTTTTTCTGATTACGAAAATGAAACAGGATCGGAAGACGATGTTCAAATTGTAGGTGATTCGATCTCCGAAGTTGAGCACGTTTCGTCGCTTGCAATGTCCGATCTCAGAAGTATTGCGGAGTGCATGATTTCGTTGGGATACAGTAAGGAGTGCGTGAAAATTTACAAGATCATCAGAAAGTCTATTATTGATGAAGGTTTGTACAAACTTGGAGTTGAGCGGTTGAATGCACATCAAATTCAAAAAATGGAGTGGGAGGTGCTGGAATTCAAGATGAAGAACTGGTTAGGTGCAGTGAAGATTGCAGTGAGTACACTCTTCTCCGGCGAAAGAATTCTCTGCGATTTTGTCTTCTCCAACTCTGACTCAATTAGAGAATCGTGCTTCTCCGATATATCGAGAGAAGGCGCTATGCTTCTGTTCCAATTTCCTGAATACGTCGCGAAGGGAAAGAAATCGCCAGAAAAGATGTTTCGAATACTCGATCTATACAATGCTGTCTCCGAACTCTGGCCTGATATCGAATCAATTTTCTCCTTCGAGTCAACATCGATGGTTCGAGCGCAAGCCGTCTCGTCGCTCCTTAGACTCGGCGAGGCAATTCGACAGATGCTTGCTGACTTCGAATTGGCAATCGAGAAAGACACTTCGAAATCGACTGTTCCAGGCGGCGGACTTCATCCTCTAACTCGATACGTTATGAATTACGTCTCTTTCTTATCTGATTACAGCGGAATTCTCTCCGACATCTTCGCCGACTGGCCTTCACCGGCTCAGACAGTTCTGCCGGATACATACCTTGAGATACCTGAAGACGACGAAGGCCTATCATCGGCGACGGTCACAGTCAGATTAGCTTGGTTGATCCTGGTGCTTCTTTGTAAGCTGGACGGCAAGGCCGAGCTATACAAAGACGTTTCGCTGTCATACCTCTTCCTCTCCAACAACCTCAACTATATAGTCACGAAAGTCAGTTCTTCCAATCTTCGGTTCCTGCTCGGTGAGAATTGGATATCGAAGCACGCAATGAAAGTGAAACAGTACGCCGCAAACTACGAGCGAATGGCGTGGAGTAACGTTCTATCTTCAATAGTATCTGAGAATTCGATGATTTCGATCGAAACCGCCAAAGAATGCTTCAACCAATTCAATAGCAACTTCGAGACGGCTTATCGAAAACAGTCCACATGGATCGTGCCGGATATGAAGCTAAGAGACGAGATCAAAGTATCTATCTGCATGAAGCTCGTGCCGGCTTATCAGAAGTTCTATAACAGGAGTCGTGTTGCATTGAGAAATGAGAAGAATTTAGATTCCATAATTAGATATTCTCCGGATGATTTGGGGAATTACTTATCCGATTTGTTCTACGGAGCGAGAGTCTCCGGTGCCTCCTCGAGTTCATCGTCTGGGGATTCTTCTTCGCGGGGGTCCCGGAGCCGGTGAAATGTTTCTATCAACTTTTTCATGCCGGCAATTTTGACGGCACGCTTACGTGTATACTTTCTTTTCTTCTTTCTAAAACGAACAAAACAAAACGCGCGCACGAAGCGTCGGCCAACCTGAAGAAATAAGGTAGTTGCCTTTGATGGATACATATATATATGTATAATTGGATTACATTAGTTAAATGAATACTTTTTGTGACATTTGATTTCATTTTTTTTTTCTTCATTAATTTCTCGAGTTAAAAATGTCCAGGACGCAATGCAGGAGTCAATTACGTAAACATTTGCTCGCGTTCCATCTTTATGTTGGGTATTACATCTAAAATATATTAACTTATATGACTTAGATCGTATTTGATTGGTAAGAAAATACTATTTTATTATGTTTGGCTGATGAAATGGTGAAAAAAATTTAAAAACATTTTTTCACCCCAAAAATTTTTCTCACCAAAATTTTTTCAGCTTAAAAGGTCAAGAAAATAAAATTTTTTCATAAGAAAAATTTTCCTACATCAATTTATAAAATAACTACCTATAACTAATATTTATTAAATTTTTTTTTATGTTCGACCAAACAACTATGAGAAAATTTTCTTAACAATATTTTTTCAAAAGAATTTTTTTTAAAAAATAATATTTTCTTAAAATAAATTTTTTTAGGAACTAAACACACCCTTAAATTAAAAATTTTGAATAAGCTAGTTTTTGTAATTTACTTTCAGATAACATGGTTAAGACACGTGGAGGGCATTCACGAGTTGGGCTGGCCAAATTAGATTTTTAATAAAAACCCAATCCAATTAAATGTGGATTGTAATATTTTAACCCAATAAGCCCCTCAATGTCTGGAACAGACAACGGAACTGCATATATAGATTATCTATTATTAAAAGCAATGTTGGTTTAAGTGTAATTGATGGTATAGTTAGGCCATTTGTATAATATTTTAATTAAAAGGTTCTCTGATGTACAACTACAACAGCTATGGGTTACTTTTGACACCTTCATCTTCTTCATCAATCATGAGCCCTGTACATGTCCTTCACTTAGGCATTGCCAATCAAGCAAGTTCATGATGCAATCCCAGGACAAATTGCAGAAACACTTTCAGGTTCATCTAATGATCATATACCTTAGAACAAATTTCCAATAAAACTAGTTCTCTTCCTCTTCTTCTTCTTCCTCCGCTGTCTTTTCTTTCTAAAACTTGGATGAAGGGATAAATAATTTGAGTAAGAGACATGTTACATAAATTCTTATGCTTTCATAATTAAGTTATGTAACTTTCCAAAAAATTAAGATTTAATATTCGTGGACCAAGTTCTAAATTTTTTAAAGAGGCCCCAAACAAATTCACTTTATTAAGGGGTAGCCCAGATGGGTGTTCCTACAACAAACAAACAAAACAACGTATAACAACAAATCTCAAGAGTAAACAATATGTCTAAGTTATTCCATACAACAACGCTAACTCATTCATGGTGTATGTAATCACCATCCAATCTGAATGCCATTACCGATGGAAAAAGCTAAGGATATGGTATCCTCCCATGGAACATAAACAGGCCAAGCCCGGCTTTTGAACATTCATTGATTCCAATCCATCCGTAGCACCCAGAGAGTAGCCAAAATATATTGTTGCTCGCATAACCTTCATACCTCTTCTTGAACAGACCATGCATGAGACAGAGTCAAAACAAATTAAATCAAGATGGTAAAGAGGAGAGGCTTTCTAATCTCTCTCTCTCTCTCTCTCTCTCTCTCTCTCTCTCTATATATATATATATATATATATATATATATATGTTATTCTCTCCACAAAGTTCTAGCGTAGAGGCACTCGATAAAGAGATGTTACATGTTCTCATCATACTGTAGGCGAAGAGGGCAACATTGAGGAAGAAGATTAGACTTAGGTAATCTCTTTTGGAGCACATGTCCTATCTTAAGCTTCCTATAATTCATAATCCACCCATAAATTTCAACATATTGGATGGAATTGTATTACATTAACCAAAGGGAAGGAAGCATACGTAAGTACTCTAAAGGTATTAACAACTAAACTAAAATAATTTCTCCAACTTTAATTAGATTTTGAATTTGATTAACTTTCCAGCTTAACAAGTTGGAAAGTTCTGCAAAGTTAGTGTAATTCAAAATCTAATTAAAGCTAAAGAACTTTTTTTTTATTAGTTAGTTGAAGATGCAAATAACTTTGTTGTTTGTACTTTTTACAAGTTGTTTCATTGATATAAATATTTATGGGGCTAATGACAAGTGGCCGAACTGTTCTATTTGAGTGATGAAAAAAGCAAGCATGGTTAAGCAATGAAGTATGGGACATAGGAGGCAATCTAGGAGTTTAGGAATAGTTCAGTGCGAGTAGGAGGAATTTAGGAAATTAGGAATAGCTCGGCAAGAGTAGGAGGCAATTTAGGAATAGTTAGTAGCATAATCAGGGGATATATAGGATAAATGGGAAAATGGTTAACATGGTACAATTTAGGAATTGATTAACGAGGTCATGTTATCTCATAACCCCCAGTCCTCCCAAAAGAGGAAAGAACAACCATCTATCTCTCTTGGGTGGTGAGATTTCCATTAGTAACAAAGCAATGAACTTCCAAAGACTCGTAGCTGTGATGTTTGGGCGACTGTTAATTTGTTAAATTCAATATGAGCATACTTGCACATAAGATCAGGAGCTGAAATAGACAACCAAGTTGGAATTTTCATAGCCATAGAATATTTTGTTTCCACAATATGCTGATTCAATTCTTGGCTAACTGATCAATGATAAATTTATAGCTTTTATGCCTGTAAGCATAAGAAGAGCTCCCACCAATTCTACAAAAAGGAAATGAAGCTAACCCATTAGACGTTCTTGAATTATAGAAAATGTCGTTATTTGAAAAATATTATCAAAAATATTTTTATAAAATTTACTGTTTTCAATTTTGTCAAAATTTTAGTTTTATTTATAAGAATATCATATATTAAACGATGCATATCAACCTTTTATGCGTATAACTACTTTTCACATTATTTGAAATCAACATTCCATTTCTTGTGCTTACCAGCAATCATGTCCTAATTTTTTGACGTTTTGTGATCGTTCCCTAGTTTCATCCTCAACATATTCGGTTGCTTTCAATCCAATAGTAGATGGTGGCGAACCGTAACAAAGATGCAGCCAACGATGAAATGGCAACAACAATCAGGAACAAACATTCAATGGCAAGAATGGATCAATAACAACAAATCAAGCAATGACGGCAAATTGATCAAGTAGCTGATTGATGTGCAATAGGGGTGAGCATCAGAATGGTTGAGTAGCGTTGATCGAAAATGAACAGTATCAAAATGGGAACAGTAGACAGAGCAACAAACAAGAACAACATGGTTGTTGGTTGGATTGACGAACGACAACAATAGAGGAAGATTAAGCAACAAGAAAATGGCCATAGAACGAGGATATCTATGGACAGGTTCCATGCACTATTTTTAAGAGGTTTTTTCGTTATTCTATGTAGACAATTGGCTATGATTTTGATTATGATGAATAACAATGTATATATTCTTAGACATTTTTCTAGCCAAAACAAAAATATGATTTAGGATGTTAATTATATATCTTTTTTTCATTATATATATATATATTTTTTTTTTTCTTTTTCTTTTTTGAAACTAATGTACTCCATTTGTATCGAACAACTAGAATTTAAATAAATTTATTTAGAAGTTAATAAATCATAGAAACTTGAAATTTAATTATGAGAGTTTTAGTTTTAAATTAAAGGTCTAAATTAGAAGAATCATTATTTTTCTACAATATAAGCATAAAAGTATTTTTGAACATAAATTTTAATAAATACTAAAAATCTAGAAATAAATAAGAATGATTTTATTTCAACGTTAGAAACCTTATTTTGACCTGAATAGATTTAGTTGAAATTTATATTTAAATTTCATAATCATTTTATAAATCATTTAAGCTTAAGAATAATTTGATTAAGTGTTGGATTTCAGATTCTTACAATTTTGGAGTATTGAATAGCTCGAAAGAAGGCAAAGGAGCCCTGAAGATCTGTGGAGTCAGGTGGGCCTAATTTCCTTGCTCATATGTATTATATAGATTTAAGATTCACAACATTTATTTGAATAGTTATAGGTTATTAGAATCCCATTAGGAGATTGATTAGAATTGTTTGGTGAATTGCATGATGTGTGATGAGTGACAAATTACTTAGGCTCATGCATAATTAATTCATGACATGATTTACTATAAAAGCTTGCATTTAGATTTACTCAATTATGACATGCATGACTAGAAAATATGTAGCTAGATTCTATTGTTTATTCATGCACCTTATCATATTAACTTGCAAGCATAGTTTGAATTATATTTTCTAGTGTATTGTATGATGTTTGATGTGATTGAGATCATTTGTAAAATGAAAATAAGATGATGGTTTATTAAGAATTCACGTACCGGTGTGATTGTTGAGCCTGAAGCGGATTGATGTAACATCTCCTATATGTCACTGCTTGAGATTGTTGAGCCACAAGGCGGATCGTAGGTATTCCCAGCTAGAACTGACTGTGATAGCTCGAAGTCTTTGAGAGATGTTACGTGCCTAGGTAAGTACACTCCCTTGGATTGTGACTCTGACAGGTAATTGACCTTAGGTGTTACCTAAGATTTGTGTTGATTCAGATCATAGGGAATACCGAGAGGCATCTTAACCCTCTTCCGGTCTTAGATCACAATCAAAACAAATTAATGTTTAAAACGCCTAATGTTTGAAAGTGTTTATAATGTTTTGGATTGGGTTTGTATAATGCATGTGATGTGTAGGAACGATCCACTGGGCTTTCGAACTCACTCACTCTTTATTTTTCAGGTACATATGGACGTAGAGTATGATAACTTATATTTGAAGACTTGCACTTTAACTGGACATCTCATTGGAGAGGTAGTACGGGATAGGTGGTATTGAAAGTGGTATTTTGTTTAATTTTTCTGAAATGATTTTCCTGTTTTTATTTGATTTTCAAATTCAGTTGATTAGATTTGAGAACAATTTTTTTTTTATGTTTAACATTTTTGTTTTAATACAAGTTTTTAAGTATTTATGTTGCATTGTTTATAATTTGTATTGAGAAATCCGATGAATGTATTGAGAAATTATATTGATATTTTGTTTTGTATAAAACATCTATCCAGACATTAACTTGAGAACAATTTGTTATGAACTTAATTTTGAAGAAAAGATTTTGACAAAGGAAGATTTTAAGTAGCATTCCAATTTTCGTCCAGGCGACGATCCACACGTGAGATAACACATGACAGAAGGTCCGGTTGAAAATTGAGGTGTTACAAATATGCTATATATATATATATATACACACACACACACACAAATATTCATAAATTATACACGCAATGGTTTCCTGCAGAGATGAGTTGCATAACGGTCAAGAAAACAGAATGTATTAATTAATTATATAGAAAATATAAAGAAATATATATATATATATAATATACCAAAAATATACAAAAAAAAATATAAAAAATATACAAAAAAATATACACAAACTACTTTCTTATAGAGGTGTTGAATATTGATCCAGAAAACCGATTGTATATACTAAATATACAAGAAATATATAAATAATATACAAAAAAATATTTCCTACATAGATGTTGAATAATAATAAAAAAACAGACTGCATATATCAAATATACAAGAAATATGTAGATAATATACTAAAAATATACCATAAATATATAAAAATATACACAAACTACTTTCTTACATAGACGTTAAATAATGATAAAAAAATAGACTATATATACTAAATATACAAGAAATATATAGATAATATACGCAAAAATATACCAAAAATTTACAAAAAATATATACAAATTGCTTTTCTGTAGAGATGAGTTAAATAATGATTAAGAATATAGATTCTATTTCAATTTTTTCGATATTTCTGTTTTCATATTAGCTTTCTAAATTTGTTTCTTGATTTTGTGTGATTTCCCCTTCTAAATTATAATGCCCCAATTTATATGCCATTTTTAACGGAAACTAAATTCTGACATTTTTGTAATTAAAAATTGAATACCTATAAAACATTGAAATATATGATATTTTTATAATATATTATTAAATATTGTATAAATACGTGTTTTTTTCAAACAAAAAGGGTTGATGCCCATTTGGAAATTACAATTTCAAGGGAGATTGGGTAATATCCAAGATTAGCCTAGGAAAAACTAGTGTTCTAACATTATGGAAAAGAAATCCCCATCCCTGGGTAAAAAGAAATTGATCAAATCGACAACAAATGATATTTCTTTGAAAGCCCATAGCAGGGAGTTACACCAAAATTTTAACCAAGAAGCCCAAATCCTAAAAGATATTAATTGATTCGTGCCTTGCTTTTTAGATTCTTGACTACTCAAGACATATATCTTATTCTTTCTTAAAACGTGTTTCATGGTACTCAATTTTCTTCTCCGACTCCACCAATGTTCCACAACATAATTTTCAATTTTGAACCTTCCGCATCCCAATTGTCAACCACTGTTCGTGAAGAACATTCACCTAGTTATTCTGCGAGCCCAAAGATAATTTGTATTGGTGAGCAAAGTAGCCAACAGTTTCCAAGGTCTCGATTGACCCTTTAAATTTATAACCCCTCTCAACTTTCGAACACTTTAGAATCTCGTGATTTGTCTACATGAACAATTGACTTTTAGGACACAATTTTAGCTTCATCAAGAACTTAGGTAGTATTAGAAAAATGTTATATTATGACGCAGCATCTTGAATTAACATGTGTAGTACTGACTTAACTTATGCATCTATTTATTTTAGAAATAATGGCTTCATTACGCTTCATCTTGAACCTCTGGATCCAGCTAATATGAAAAGTAACTTGAACAATAAGATCATGTTTGGATGGATCAACAAAGGATAATAACTTAGGATCATTCCTCCCTTGACGAGACTAATCAAAACCATCTTTGACAACCACTTCATCTAATGGAGTTTTAGAGAATCTACACAATAACCTAAAACCTTCAACTAGCCCATAGAAGAAATTGTACTTACATTTTTTTTTTGTGTGTGATTTAGAATAGGTTGAGCGAACTCTCAAACAAATTTGTGGACAGGTTGTTCACCAACTGCTTCTGAAGCATTCGTCAAGCGTCCTGGAATAGACAATCTGGCAAATCAAGAGAAACACATTGTGATAGGAATTGATTACCCCTATTGTAGAGGATTGCCTTGAGAAGTCCGAAGGACAAAATTGTCTTGGACAGGGTACATTAGTTTCTTGAACCACTACCACCAGCGCCCAATGTCAAAGTTTGGACCCATGCTTGCTGGGTATGGAGTAAATAGTAGCAGCCTCAAGCCTGCAACTATTTGTACACATTTATAAACTTAGCCTTGACAATCCTTGAGGAGTCTGAAGGAAAAAATTGTCTTGGACAGGGTACATTAGGTTCTGGAACCACTAATAGCAGCGCCCAATGTCAAAGTTTGGACCCATGCTTGCTGGGTATGGAGTAAATAGTTGCAGCCTCAAGCCTGCAACTATGTGTACGCATTTATAAACTTAGCCTTGGCAAAACTAAATATCTTTTATTTATACGAAAGTGACCTTTGGTACTGGCATGGGTATATATATATATATACACTAGCACAAAACTCCATTGTTATCTGTAACATGAAGCACGAACTTTTGTGTTGGCATAGCTCGTTGGGTTAGTGATAACTGTCATTCATTAATTTTAGGACTTGCCAAGAAAAAGGGAACAGTATTTCAGACTTTATTAAATTCTAATAGACCCAACGAACTTGCCAGTGTTTTAATTTATTTTAATTTAATTTTTTTAATCTTTGAACAAAACAGTACAAAGAATTAATATATGGTATAGCTAGCGTTTTTATTATATACCCAATTCTTAATTTGGAGATATCAGACACAACCTAACTCATTAATGGCAATTAGAAGAGTTGAAATTAGTGTTTTTGAGTTCTAAAGTCATTTGTTTTTACCAATGCTTAAGGTTATAATACCACAAATGAAGAACACCCTTAATTACTTTTGAATAATACTTATATCTAAGCTTCTATTTGATACTGCTTTCTCTTTCTTCTTTGCAACTTTTTACAAGCCTTATCTATAAGGAAACACATCAAGTTAAATAAGTGCATTTTTAATTCAAACGTGAACTTATAAAGATAAGGTGGCTAAAATAAAAATAAATATTATTACACTAACTTTCTACAATCAGATAGTCATGTCGACATCTATATTAATAAAATAAATAACTTTTTAAAAATAATAACTTAATACTCCAACAAAACAATAGAAGCCATTAATGGTTATATTGAAAATTGGCTTTGACTTCAACACGTCTATAAATCATAACTACGTGCCACTTAAAGTATACACTATCTTAAAAGCCGAATCTAGAGGTGCACGTTGAGCTTACTCTAAAATATCTCATGAGGAATCAAAAAAAAAATAAAAAAATGTTATCTTCACATTAATAATTTAACACTTTTTTTGTGAAGGAATATCTACGTTCTATTGAAGATACACATACTAATATACCAATATGAATGCATCTAGGAAGGTATAATTTATGTTACATGTCGGGCATTGCTCCCATGCGTTGCCCTAAAATCCGGAGGGTTCAATAACATGTGGGGCTTTCTCTCATGTGACCACATTCCAAAATTAACATTGCGATTAAATGCTTCGCTTCAAGTTCTCCATTTTCTCTCCAAATAAAAACTTTATTTTCTTCTAGGTTTTTCTGAACGATCTTCTTATCATTTGTTTTAATGTTTAATCAAATGCATTTCAATATCTTATAGCTCTTAATTTGTTCATTTTACGGTAATAGCATATATATAATAATTTATCTAATAAAATAAATAAGTATGGGGTTCATAATAAAGTATTATTTTCATAAAATAAACACTATTATTAACTTATGAAATAATAGTGATTAGTATCTGAATAAATATTAATTATCTCATAAATATTAACAGCAAGCGTTTTATTTAAAAAACACTATTATTTTTTGAATAATTACTATTAGATATTTCTTCTAAATAAAGCATTATTGGTATTTCTTTATTGATTCCCTATTATTTCATAAGATGAAATATCAACTATGATAGAATTGTCATCTAGATTATCTGATACTAGTTTTTCAGTATGAGTCAAATTAGTGTTATTAGGAATTTGGATAGTGTCAAACTAGGTAATTTGAGTTAATCTCAAATTGAGATTAATTAGTCCATTAGAAGTCTTTAAAGTTTAGAAGAGGTGTGTATAAATACACCCTAAAACATTCATTGTAAATAAATTCAGTAGAGAAATAAAGTTTAGAGAGTTATTTTTATTTTAACAGTGGTATCAAAGCAAAAGATCCACGTTATTAACAGTTGAATATATTGTTCACGGTTAAGAATAGTTGAAAAAAAATTGCATAGTTGCATCGTAAATCAAAGAAAACGTTGCATCTTATTTGCTGTAGTTGCCCCTATTTGCTGTCTAGCTGATCTTCGCAATCTGTTACCCCTTTTTCTTCTTCTTCACTGCATTTGGTCTACACCATTTCTGCACTGGTTTTGCACCGTTCGTTGTCCTTCTTTGGTTCTGCTCGGGTTGCTTGCTACTGTGACTTCTATGCTTCCTCTGATTCTGCGATCCGATTTCTCTTTGCCTACAATCCCTTCGCTTTTTCGCCCCTACAATTCCATTTTTGCTATTGGCTTGTGCAGCTATGATTTCTTCGCCCCTGTGATTTGCTCCTACTGCTGCAATTTTGTTGCCCTTCAGTTTGCTATCCGCCATTGCTGGTTCATGAGATTGTTGTAGAAATCCATATTTTAGTGTTGTAGCAAACCAAAAAAACAAGAAGGCAATTTTTTCTAGGTTGCTGCAAACTAGAAACACAAAGAAGGAAAAAAGAAAGATAGAAGAAGACCATTGAATTGAAATAGTGTAACACCCCGCCTCCCAAGTCTCATCTTCCACGTCATCTGACGGTTCAATTTTATTTGATCAAAAATCTTGGGATACCTGGGAGACGGGCCTGTGCTACATTTTCTTCTTCTTAGACCCAAATGCATTAGGGTTCCTGTGTACATTAGTCTATGTACAAAATAACATCATAATAAAGTAGATTCTTCATTTGATCATTTAACAATTTCAAGTACAATATTCCATTGTAGCGAAAAATAAATTTAAAACTGAAAATACAAGAGTTCACTTGGGCCAATTTACCCTACATTAAAATAAATAAAAACTTTCTAAGGAACAGTCTCCTCGCAAGCCTGATCAATTTCCTGTTGTGAAAAATAAGGGGGGTGAGCTACACAGCTCAGTGAATCATTCCATCTATTTAATCCATAATTCCAACCAGACAATGCAAGCAGATCAAACACTTTCAGAGATTAATTCGATCCAACCAATATATTAATTCAGTTGTAATTTAGACCGAACGGGAATACCCTCTGTGCACTAGATCTGGGAAGAGATCAATTTTGAAACTCAAACCCTTTTCCAGTGGATTCATTTTGAAACTCGTTCCATGCTGGTGTCAGTATTGACAGCCAGTTCCAATTCTACATGGAACACAGAAAGTCTCCCGTACCGGTACGTGGTTGAAATCTTATTTAATCTGACTTTTGTGTACAAGAGCATGATAGATAAATATTTCAACAGAAAATTAAACATACCACAGTATAACATGATAAATCAATAGAAACACAGATTT
>JAJIYU010007119.1:0-19559 GCA_030144865.1 Tinospora cordifolia | reverse complement strand
TATTGATTATTTATGTTATTTATATTCATTTACATAGTATGAAATGAAATATATTCTTGTTTTAAAAAACAAAGAATATAAAAGAAAAGGACTAGTACCAACAAATGAGCACTCAGGCAACTTTATTAAAAGTAATATCCATTTTTATTACCAAATCAACAACTATTTGAGTGCGATTTGATATTTTAGTTCAATCGTTCACAAGGTAGCTAACAAAGCACCCAATAGAAAAAAAGCGAAAATAACATTTGAATTGTCTTTCTATGAAATCAAACTTGTTTAAGATTATTTTAGTACTCCACTTTCCAAATAAAATAAAACATCTCTTTGAGGAGTACATTATTATTTTTACATGCATTTAAAACATATACCCTTCAATAATGTAATGTTTTTAAAGCAAAACAAATAATATTTTTTTATGAGTGACAATTTATGTTATCGTGTGATAAACGAATCGTATCGTAAATGGTATTATTTACATACTGTAAACTCAAACTTAACTCATTTATTAATCATATATTTGTGTAACGTATTTAACTTTTTTGCACCCAATGTTTACAATTATTTTACAAAAAATTAAAAAAATATAAACAATTTATTAAAAATAAAATAAATATTATTTTAAATAAATAATAATAAATTATATCATCAATACATTGATAAATACATTAATTTTAAATAACTTATTTATAATATGTCTCTTAATTTATCCATGAATTTGTTAAACAGATTATTTTTAAGTTTAACATGATACCATTTTTACCTAAACTCATTTATACTAAACCAAAATATGTTACATGCATGTCAGTATTCGATTCGGGTTATCGTGTCGTGTTATAAATTTTTATTTATCTTTCTTTCTTATAATACCCATATACAATCAAATTATTAATTAATATATTAAGTACTATGTACTTGTACATAAACTTGATCTGTTTTTTTTCTTTAATATTTGTATACTTAGGCTCTATTTATATTTACAAATTATTTTTGTTACTAGTTATTACACGTGTCTCGATATAAACCATTAAAAAAAATATATATATATATATATATTTTATTCATAATCTTACAACCCCCCAAGCATTTGTCACAACAAGGCACGTGCCTATTGTGTTTGCAACTTGTTAATGGCATCATGTCTATTATTAAATTTTATTTCTCTTTAGGTTCCTCATAAGTAGTCATATGAGTTTCAGCTTAACATATATTGTTTACATTATTATAAATTCCATTGTCATTTTTTTTTGAAAGAGTTCAAGTACACACCATTGCAGTTGTTGTATTTTAATTGTACTTAAGTTTAAATATCTACTTCTTGCTTGGATTAATTTAAAAAAAAAAATTCATTTTATTTGTTGTGAACAAAGTATTAAAAAAAAAAAAAAAGCCTTTGGACACTTGCATGCCTTTTTGCATGCCTTTTTTTAGTACAATTGCTACCAATAAGTAAAATATATCTTTATGTAAAAAAAATAAATTGTATTGTTCTATTTATTTTTTGAAAAAATTCACAACAATACAATAACAATGAGTGTAATTACACACACTTCAAGACTAATTACTGTTCGAGCTACTGTATGACTTTAAATGGAAAAATTTTCTCTATATGATTATTTTCATACTTACGACTCAAATTTGAAACCTCTGATTAATAAGCATTGTGTCCCGTCCACATAACCAAACCTCCATTAGTATTTTTTATTTTTCTTTATATATATATACACGCGCACACATAAATAATTAAAACTATGTATAATACAAATACCCTTTACTTTCACAGTGACGTCGGTGAAGTTATTTTATTTATATCGATAAGATTGTTCTTAAAAAGCATATTAAAATAATTAATTCTAATTCAATAATGCTAAATTAGAAAGGATAATTTTAGCTCGTTAACCTAAACTTGAAATCCAATCCACAAAAAAAAAAAAAAAAAAAAAAAAAAAAAAAAAAAAAAGAAGGAAAGAAATAATTACTTTAGTTTTCCACTTTTGATAAAAATAAGTGAATATCCTTTTGTTTAGTAAAACTTGGAAGAGGAGTATTACATATTAGTGATTTGTAAAAAAATAAAAATTATTTCTACTTAGTTATATTTCTACTTATTTGTATTAATAATAAAATCGAACACAATTTCAATTTTTAAATAAAGGTGTTAAAATCACAAGAGCCCAGTGGTTTATTTTATTTTATTTTTGTGTTTCTTATCATTTTTTTAGGTGGATAATTTTTAATTGTTCAGATATGATCGGACCGTTGGATCATATTACAAAATAAAGGGTCCAGATCTACATCATCAGCTTTCCCCAATTTCCCGCCTTCGTCCCTCAGTTCATTTTGCATTCAAAATAGAGAAGCTGTACTTTTATTAATTATACACTGAGAACCCTCCTCTGCTCTCTTCTTCTCTCTAATGGCTCGGCCGTTTATTTTTCCGGCGAATCTCCGAGACCTCGAACGATCCGACGGCGATGAAGAACGTCTCTGTGCTCGGTCGCCAATCAACATCGCCTCCTTCCGATCTTCCCAACTAGAAGAACTCGTCAAAGGTCAGTTCTACAGGTCTCCAATTCAGAAAAACCTTAAATCCTGATGGCCCAAAATCCCTTAAACACAGCAAATCCTCTCTATTTGGGTTGAATAAGTCGAAAATTAATTTTCAGAATTTTTTTTTAATTACTAAGAAAACTAGTTCTTCTGCATTCAATTTCTCTTGATTTGTGCTTTTTTCTTTGGTGAATTGCGTCAAAAGGAGTGTCCTTCGATCTATCGGACAAGGAATTGTTCTGTGTGGAAGATCAAGATGTGTTTGATCGAGTGTATTCTCTGGTCAGGAGCTTCTCTGCCCTTACACCATCATGTAAGTTCAATCTGGTGGAGAGCCTGCGATCCAACCTCAGTGTTCTTATCCCCAACGTGGATTCTCTTGCCCGGGCTCCACAAAACGATGAGATGTCGCTGTTTCTTGATCGAATTGCTTCGCATCGCAATTCTTTGAAAATCTACACTTTCTTCCTTCTAAATATCGTGTTTGTTGAGCAGGCCTCCTACCAAGATGGCAACAATAGTTCAAAGGTAAATATTTTTCTTGTGAATTCTGGTTGATTCGTGGTTGGTTTTGTTTGTTTATAGTATGCAAAGCAAGCAAGGATCTCAAACTTTTGATTTTGGGTGTAATGGCCTCAGGCGGTGGCAAGTAATCGGAAGAAAAATTCCGGGAATTTATGGAATTGGGAAGCACAGAGGGGGAGGATTCTTGGTCTTATCGCAAATTCACTGGATATCAATCTCGGTTTGCTGTTTGGTTCATCTGATCCCGATGAGAATTATCTGGGTTATGTCATGAAGTAAGTTCCTTAGTCCAGTTGATTTAGTCACTATTTGGAACTTCATTTTTTTTTTTTTTTTGGGGTCTCCGTTCGTCTTTTAAATTAATGTAGTGAAAATGGATATTGTAGAAATGCGTTTTATATGTTCGAGAATGCGGCATTGTTGAAGGACCCGGATACTAAAGATGCTTTATGCCGTATAATAGGCACTTGTGCCACTAAATATCACTACATGGCGCAGTCATGTGCTTCAATCCTACATTTGATCCACAAATATGATTTTGCTGTCACCCATTTGGCCGAAGCTGTTGCACTGGCAGAAGAAAAGTTTGCAGATGGCAGTTTGGCTGTCTCTCTCATCAGAGAGATTGGGCGTGCAAGCCTAAAAGATTATGTCAGGGATACTGCTGGTGCAGAGAACATTGGGAGGTTCCTGGTGGAGCTTGCTGACCGACTTCCCAAGTTGATGGCAACAAACATTGGAATCTTGGTTCCTCACTTTGGTGGAGAATCTTACAAGATACGAAGTGCTCTTGTTGGGGTGTTTGGGAAGTTAATTGCCAAGGCATTTAAGGACATTGAGGGTGATGTTAGTTCTAAGTCTGTCCGGTTACGAAGCAAGCAAGCCATGTTGGAGGTCTTGCTTGAACGGTTTCGGGATGCTTCAGCGTATACTAGGAGCCGGGTGCTTCAGGTTTGGGGCGAGTTGTGTGAAGAGCATGCTGTGTCTATGGGCTTGTGGAACGAGGTTGCTTCCATTGCTGCAGGAAGGTTGGAGGATAAGAGTGCAATTGTGAGGAAATCTGCATTGAATTTGCTCATCATGATGCTTCAACATAACCCATTTGGCCCACAATTGCGTGTTGCATCATTTGAAGCAACATTGGAGAAGTACAGGGAGATGTTACATGGGCAGGAGCCATCTGTAGAGAGTATCTCAGATGAGAAACCATCTGGTGAAGAGACAAGTGTAGCAGCTTATGCGATGGATTGTACAAGATCTGAAGCTGAGGCTGAAGCTGAAGCTGTGAACCAGCAAGACAGTGTTACTGATAGCTGTCTGCCCTCCATTGGCAATGAGGCAGTTTCAAGGGATTCTTCTGTGCCAAATGTTGGAAATTTGGAACATACCAGGGCCTTGGTTGCATCACTTGAGGCTGGTCTAAGATTTTCAAAGTGTTTATCGGACACAATGCCAATTCTTGTTCAACTGATGGCTTCAACTTCTGCTACTGATGTTGAGAATACAATTCTCTTGCTAATGAGGTGCAGACAATTCCAAATTGATGGCTCGGAGGCCTGTCTAAGAAAGATGCTACCTCTGGTAACATTTCTGATTCCATGACTAGTTTGAAGTCTATATACTGTTAAAGGTTTTTGCAAGCTACTCCATCATATTGCATATTTCTTTCTTTAGGCTAAAATTATCTCTGAATGTTGGATTTCTACAGGTATTCTCACAGGATAAATCCATTTATGAAGCCGTGGAAGGTGCATTTATTGCAATATATATAAGAAAAAGCCCAGTGGAGACTGCTAAAAATCTCTTGAACCTTGCTATAGATTCAACTATTGGTGATCTTGCATCACTGGAGTTCATCGTAGCTGCTTTGGTGTCTAAAGGCGATATTTCTACCGGCACAGTATGTTCTTTTTCTTTTCTTTTTTTATTGTTTAATTCTGTGTGGACGAACTCTTTCCATCAAGAATATATTTTGGCTGTTGATTTACATTGAAATGATTTGGTTAGCTCGATGCTATTCAAAGAGTTAATGAGTTCATTGTTCTTCAAGATTCACTATGCTCTATCATCCCGAGAAATCCATGTTTGGGATCCTTGGAATACTTATATTTGGTGTGAAGTTCAGTTTTTTCATACTGACAAAATAATTTATTTGAATAGTTTCTACTTTGCAAAAACATGACACGGTATAAATAGAAAATAGAAAAAAAAAAAAAAGCAGTTGAAACATTACCACTGTAAGAAAAGTTGAATTGCATTCTGTCTCTTCATTTGTATTTCTGCTTCTATTAAAATTTTGATTTCTTCCTTGAACACAAACAAACACCATTAATGTTAGGGGTGATAATTCGTGTCACCATATCGTAAACGGATTGTATCATAAACAAGTATTGATCATATATTATAAATTTAAACCTAACCCATTTGTTAATTGTGTCAAATATTTAACCTCAAATTTAACTTGTTTATTAATCGTGTCATATTCTTGTGCATATATATAACTTATTTACGTTTTTTAAGTAATTTTTAAAATTAATTTTTATGAAAATATTAATAAAAATATAAAACATAAATATTTTATTAAAAATAAATAAAATTAAAAAATTTTAAATAATAAGAAATTATTTCATCAATATGTTAATAAATACATTAAGTTTTAAATTGACATAATATGTCTCTTATTTGTTTATAATTATGTTAAATAAGTCATTTTCGGGTTTGATAAGTTAACATTTTTATGACTTGAAATTTAGTCGTAATTAGCTTATTATAATCCAAATTTATTTATGTTAAACTCAAACCTGTTCAATGCATATCGTGTCTGGGTTGAGTTATCATGTCATGTCACAAATTATCACCCTTCTTCTACATTTTTTTGAATCGGTTCTAAGTTCGCACCCGATACGTAGTCATTGATGACTTCTTCCAATGACTTCCAAGAGAAGTCTCCAACCGATTCAGGCGCGATGGGTTGGGAAGAGGGCAAAAAGAGAGTGAAAAGGGGGAAGGCTGGGGGAGGAGGTGTTAGGAGCCATCCCATCCCAATAGTCTATATTTAGAGCTCAATATGAAATCTTATTTTCTTGCAAGACCCGTTCGGATAAGGCAAACTCCATACATTCTTTTGACACGTTTTTTTTAATTTTTTTCTAGGAAATAAGTTGAATACAGTGAATAATTATCTTTATTTTTTATTATTTGGAATGATGAAGGGGGTGCTATCGGCCTAGCGAATATTGTTCATTTTGGTGTTTATCAGTGGTGGTATACAATCGGTTTACATACTAACGAAGAGCCCGTCAATGCTTCTTCTCCAGGATAAAAAGTTCATGATCCACAGGCCTTCTACCACCGTGCGGCATTGCTGCGTTACGCTTTTGCCCATTGCGGACACTTTAGTACTATGGGAGACGAAGATTTAAAATAACATGAATACAAGTTAAGATATATATATGTATGTATGTTACTATTTGTAATAATTTGAAAAAGTATTAAACTGGTTATCTGAATTGAAAATATAGTTTCATGCAGCATACCTATATAACTAGGAACAAACTTTGTTGAATTAAGTTGAGTGTCAAAGTAGATTCTAATAAGTTTTGGTAAACATGAGTCATCAGCTCCCTTTACTATTATAAATTAGAACGTGAAAGGCCAAAACCTCTTCTTGCCACTCTTTTGAGTAAAGCATTTATCTAAGATAGTTGCTGTTTTTGCAGATATCAGCCTTGTGGGATTTCTTTAGCTTTAATGTCAATGGGGTCACCGCAGAGCAAAGCCGTGGAGCTTTATCTGTCCTCTGCATGGCAGCAAAATCATCTGCCAGGATTCTTGGTCCGCATTTGCAGGATATTATTGATATTGGTTTTGGCCGTTGGGCAAAGGAAGAACCCCTGCTGGCCAGAACGGCATGCATTGCACTGCAACGATTGTCTAAAGAGGACAAGGAAAAACTCATGCTTGGTAGTGGGAATCGGGTATTTGGAATCCTGAAAAGCTTAATCTCTGGTTTTTGGTTGCCAGATAACATCTGGTATGCTGCCGCAGACAAAGCCATTGGCGCCGTTTATGCCATTCACCCAACTCCTGAAATCTTTGCTGCTGAGTTGGTGAAAAGTTCTTTCAGTTCAGCATTTAAGTGTGATGGAGATGGGCAACCAAATGCCACTGAGAATGTTGATGGCAACATCTCCCTCTCCATACCAGTTGGAAAGCTTGGAAGATACTTATTCATTGTGAGCCATGTTGCTCTAAATCAGTTGGTTTACATTGAATCATGCGTTAGAGAGGTTCAGAAACAGAAAGCAAAGAAAGGAAAATTGGATACTGAATCTCAGAATGTGCTTGCTGACTCTGCAACATTACCTGATGAACCAGTGGAGGTTTGGAGCCTGAACTAATTATTTCCATTGAAAACTTGTCTTTGCTTGTCTTGATAATGAAATCCAGCTTTGTGTTGCACAAGTTATTTCCTTCTTGATCGCTTTCTTTCATTTACTTGTGCTTCGACTTAACTATTTCCTCCTCTCGAGGTGACATGCAGAACAGCATAAATTCTGAGTTGGGCATTGCTGCATCTGAAGATGCAAAGCTAGATGCACTTGCTGAAAGAGCAGAGAAAGAAATTGTTTCAAGTGCTGCTGTTGGAAAGAACTTACTTGGATACTGTGCTCCTTTTCTCTCAAAACTTTGTAGAAATTTTGGTCTAATGCAAAAGGTAACTAGCTTTGGCTTTTTATGCTATTGCTTTGCTTGTATGCATTAAACTTAGTACTTTTAATCACTAAGGTAGTTAATTCTTGTGATAATAGTTGTTTTTAATCTATTATTTGTAATAAAGAACTTATGGGTCCCTTTTCTCCTCTAGTATCCAGAACTGCAGGCTTCTGCTATGCTTGCCTTATGCCGGTTCATGATCATTGATGCGGATTTTTGGTAATACCTTAATGCCTTTGTTCTCTTTCGCTGATCTGGAGTGGATGTTTAATCTCTAATTTTTAACCAAATTCATATTTTCAGTGAAGCAAACCTTCAGCTTCTCTTCACAGTTGTGGAGAGTGCACAATCAGAAACTGTTCGTTCTAACTGTACTATTGCTCTGGGCGACTTAGCTGTTCGATTTCCTAATCTATTAGAGCCTTGGACTGAAAACATGTACGCCAGATTAAGGGACCCTTCTGGATCTGTTAGGAAGAATGCTGTTCTTGTGCTTTCTCATCTTATATTGAATGACATGATGAAGGTTTGGGAGTCTGGATAGCAGTTCCTTTGATCTTTCACTCTCTCTCTCTCTCTCTCTCTCTCTCTCTCTCTCTCTCTTTTGTAATTTTTGTTTACCTGATCAGGTAAAAGGTCATATAAATGAAATGGCAGTACTGTTAGAAGATGAAGATGAGAGGATTTCAAGTCTTGCAAAACTTTTCTTTCATGAGTTATCAAAGAAAGGTGAGCTTTTCCATGCCGCTGTGTGCTCGAAAGCTGATTACCATTGGCCAATAATTAATTATGTCTTGATTGTACATTTGGGCTGTTCCATTGTACTTGCAGGTAGCAATCCAATTTATAACTTACTTCCAGATATTCTTGGTAGACTATCCAATCAGAACTTGATGAAAGATGTTTTCTGTAACATCATGCAATTTCTAATAAGTTCAATTAAGAAGGTATGCATGATTAAAAAAACCTCTTTTAAAGGGCATTGATCCATTCTCTATTCCCAGTTAATTCATTTTTTTTTCTATTTCTTTTTCAGGACAAACAAATGGAATCTCTTGTTGAAAAGCTTTGCAACAGGTTTTGTGGAGTCACTGGTATATGGTCCTTAAGTACTTTGTCCCTTGATCTTTGATTCCCTTTTTTATCTTTTCCTCTTGTTACTTGCCTGTCAGTGCTGTTGCTCAGGTTAGCAAACTGACAACAATAATCTATTAAAAACAAGATAGAAGACCATATCACTCTTTGATTCTTGCATATCTAATTCTCCTCTGCTTTAACATCATCACACGTAAAAAATGCTTCTTTTTTTTGCTCTATTTTATTCAGAATTTTATTTGTTCTGTGCACAAGGTCCTGGAGAAGGGTAAACCCTAAAAAGGTTCAGCTCTTCCTTGGGGCCCTGCACATGGGCGCACTGGCCTACCCTGTTATTTCTTTGTTCTATCGAAATACAAGAAAAAACGATTCTTTTCACACTCTGTTCTCGCAGATATTAAACAATGGGAATATATATCCTATTGCCTTTCTCAGCTAACATTTACTGAAAGGGGAATGAAAAAGCTCATGGATTCCTTCAAAATCTATCAACATGTGCTATGTGAAGAGTCTGTTATGGAAAACTTTAAGAACATAATCAGCAAGGTAATGATACCTTGTTTTCTCCATCCACATTGCTTAATTTATATTTAATATGTGAACTGGTGATGACTTCTTTATTAATCTATTTCCATTTTAATCAGAGCAAAAAGTTCACAAAGCCAGAGCTTAAATCCTGCATTGAAGAGTTTGAGGAGAAGCTTAATGCATTTCACTTGGAGAAAAAGGAACAGGAGATGATTGCTAGAAATGCTCAACTGCATCAACAGAAAGTCACTAGCTTGGAAGGTCTTTTAACCACTAACAAGGACACCGAAGAAGAGGATGCAGTAGAACCTACTTCAGATGGTAGGTGTAGTGAATCAACTTTAAAATTTGATGATTTTGCTTCAGTTGATAATGATTATTTTAGTTGGCTTATTTGGTCACCACTTTGAAGCCTTTTTTGTGATACTTACAAACTATTTACTGGGATTATTTTCTTTCCCGTGACTGCATTTTCTGTTCATTTTGGTTTAGCAGTGGTGTTTTTTTTTCAATATGATAGCTCTCTGATTTGAGTCTAATTAGTCCATCTTAACAAAAAAAAAGAAAAAAAGGAATGTTCCAGAACAGGCTGTTGGTTCGGGTGATGACCATGAACATGGTCTAATCATGGCACACAGATTCTGAGACTGGTCACAACAAAACCCTTTGCTGCCTATGCAAATTCAATCATATAACTGAAGAATCGCTCTCCATATTGCAATATTTCCAACTAAGAGAGGGGTAGGGGGCATCTTTTGTTTGGCTCTTCTAACATGTTATCTTGCTTTACAGCAGATGGTACTGATGGCATGATAATTGGGCCATCACATGAGGAGAATGCTCCAGCTCTGAATGAAAAATCTGGAAGGTCTATTGAGTCAGAAGAGAACTCTTGTGTTTCAAGTGTATTGACAGAATCTGAAGCTGAAATAGACAGCTCAGAGTTTCAACAACAAAAATCTTCCAAAACAGGTAATTCCAGCACTCAGACTGTAGGAGGGAAACGGGTTTAACTAACACTAAATGCTGTTGCATTGTGTGCAGGTCAATTGAAGTCCAAAGAAAATAAAATGCTCAAGCTCAATGTTGCACCAAAAGATGAAAAGGAGAATGTTTCAACTAGAAGCACTAATCGCATTTCAACTAGAAGCAAAACCAAGGCAAACCAAAGGTTGGTTTTCCATTGTTTTAAATCTCATATTTTCTAAAATTTAGCCGCTAGAATGATAATTTGCTTGCCAAACTGTACAGTTGAACTTACTGTTGAATGGTTTTGATATGTAGCATGATTAAAACTTATTGTCTGAAATTTTAAATGTCGCTTCCTTAATGGAGGAATGATCTAATTCATGTGTTATTGTCCGAACAGATGCAGCAAAACCATCTGTCATGTATTTTTTTTTTTTAAATTTTTTTTTATGAAATTTGTCTGTCACTGATGTGCTTTCCTCTTTTTCTCAAATTAATGGGAAATAAAATAATTGTGTTTTTTTGCATTTATCCGGAGTCAGATCTACATGCTTATGAATCAATCCCCACATTCATTCAAACGATGTGTATAATGATATAGGTAGCAGAGCGTGGAAATCTTGTGGCAGGCCATGGTTGCTCCAACTGTGCTGAAGAAGAAAGGGAAGATACAATGCCTACATGACCTTTTAAGGAATTGTTGTAGTGTTCTACCTATATTTCTTTTCAGTCATTCTTTGCTGTGAAATTATTGTTTTGAGTTTGGGAAATGCATCAATGTAGCTTTGACAATGGAATTAATTGATACAAATTTTGGGAAGAAAAAAGAAAGCACTTACTTTAAAGTGCATTACAGTAGTCGAGTTTTGTTTGTTTTACATTCAAATCATTTTCCATGTTGTAGAGAAGGGGCAGTGATAGTTGGTTAGATCCATTCCAAGCTCGGCATTTACAACATTAGCATTCATGGGAGGTGAATTGTACTAAAAATATACAGACTGATGTCTCTATACTTATGAAAAACTGTGAAGCATGAATGAAAAAAGAAGAAGAAAAAAAAAACATAGCAAAATATACAACACAAAAAAAAAAAGAAAAAAAATAGAGACAATACTACACAATCTATTTTTGTATTCCTTAAGAATTCCAGTTTGTTTCCTCAGCATCGCATCCATCTCTCATTGGTGGTTAAAGCTCCCTTTTTGCATATCCTTATACTGGTTTCTATGCATTCCAGGACTGTCAGGTGTTGCTAACCCCTCATTTAATCCAGCTCCAATGTACTGCTGCACCACTAACACTGACACTGTTGCCGCAAAGTCTGAAGATGCCAAGACATCTCCTATTGCACCCAGTTCTGGGCACTCACTCCAGTCAGTGAGACCAGTAGTTAAGGGAGATGTCATGCCCTGGCCTCTTCCAACTATGTACAAATCATGTGTATTCTCCATAGATCGGATGACTGCAACTGTCTCTTCTCCATTGTTCACTACCTTCTCTATGAACACAACTGACTCATCATTTGCATTTTTCGTCTTGAACTCATTTATGAACTCATTGTCTAGTTGTTTTTCTCTGTCATTGTCAGTGATTACTGTCAAGATATTATCATCATTTGATGACTCTATTATTGGCTCAACGGCGTTTTCGCCAGCAATGAACCGTAGAACTGTCAAATTAACACCAGGGTGCTCCGCCATTCTCCCAGCATAAGCAAGTGCTTCTCGATCATCTGGCCCTCCAAAGTAAAGAACTGCGACGTGGTGGGACATGTGGCTAGCTGCAACTCTTGTAGAAGCTCCAAGGCCACGGTCAATTAGGATCCCTACAGAGCAAGGTGCATTAGCCAATACATTCTGGTTGACATTGCGGAAGGCTGGGTTTGTAGCTTCCATGCCTCCATCAACAGTTTGTTGTTTGTGAAAAGGAACAAGGACAAAAGAAACACGTTTGTCCTCGGCAAGGTTGCAAATGTCCTCATGCATAGTAGAATAAGGAGAAATGGCTGTGAGTGGCTGAATGGTGACATTTTCGGTGTGTTGTGCATAGTTCTCGAAGGCATTGATGATATGATCCGATTGTGCCTGGGTGCGGCTGATTGCAGCACCACCAGATTTATGGTCACTATGGACAATTAGCATTGCTGTGGCACGACCGGTGAGTTCAACCAGGTGGAGTGCATAAACACAAATTGGTGATCTCTTGCTTGGGTATGTTGCTTCTAGGAGGTTTATTATGGTTGGCACATTGCGTGGAGTGTGGATGCACACCAACATCCTTAATTCTGAATCAGGTTTGGACCTTTGGATTGTTCTACGTTTGTATGGAATGAAACTCCTTGCAGGCTTGTATATTGCTACTACACTTGGTGTGATAATAGAAGTCATCAAAACTGCCATTAAAACCATGATAGCAAATGACTGATTGTCAAGAACCTACCACAAAGGCAACATGACATCAGAAAGAGCAAAAAAGAGAAATAGCAAGATAGGGAGATGAAGGAAGTGTGTGCGTGTGTGTGTGTGTGTGTGAGAGAGAGAGAGAGAGAGAGAGAGAGAGAGAGAGAGACCTTTTGGTCCCTTGCAACATTGAGTACAATCAACTCAACAAGTCCTCTGGTGTTCATGAGCAGCCCAAGAGCAAATCCTTCTCGCATTTGCATCTTATAGTACATAGCACTAAATAGCGTGCCAAAGACCTTAGCAGCTGAGGCTACAATAACCATGACGAACAATAAGATGGCATTTCGGGTGTCTGTGATGGAGCTAACATCAGTTTTGAGCCCACTCATGGCAAAGAAAAGTGGGAGAAACAATGCAGACACAAAGTCCTCAAGTTTATCTACAAGTGTATTTCCGAGTGAGCCATTGGGTATGACAAGGCCAAACACAAAGGCACCAAAGATAGCATGAGTCCCAATAGCATCAGTCGTGAAGCCACATATCATCACACCTGTGAGTATAAGACAAATGTGGAAATCATTGAAATCCTCCCCCTCTGGTGTTTGATTTATAATCCATCCAATGACAGGTCGGATCACAAAGATGCAGAATAACACAAAAGCAGTGGCAGAGGCAATGGCATATACTGATGCCACGGGGCTGCTTCCGGTTTCTGCCAAAGCTATTGCTAGAGCGAGTAGGATCCAAGCACACAAGTCATTAAACACAGAAGCGGACATAGCTATCCTCCCAAGCTCTGTGTTGAGTAGCTTGAGCTCTACTAAGATACGAGCAAGCACTGGGAATGCTGTGACAGATATGGCAATGCCCAAGAAGAGGAGGAAGCTGCCTTGATCTATATCCTTTTCTGTCTTCTTGAGAAGAAAGGAAGCTGCTACAGCAATCAGGAAGGGGAAGGCCATTCCAGAGATAGCTATGACTATTGCCTTTCGACCAGTGCGCTTGATCATGGTGATGTCCATTTCTACGCCAATGAGGAACAGGAAGTAAAGAAGTCCGATGTTGGCCATTGTCTCAAGCACCATGACACTTCTCAACGGAAACACCATGTCTCCATATGCTTTTATCCGCCCAAGTACAGAAGGACCCAACAACACGCCACCCTGTTTGTTTTTTCAAGTAATGTCAAGAATCACAAGAAAAAGGCATATACTTTCTAACCTAAGGTCCTAATTAACCTTTTATTCTACAAAAATATAAAATCTGTTTATTGTTGTAGCCTGAATTACTCTGTCTGTATATTAGAAAACGATAGCATCAAAATCACTCCAGATGCATTCTAAGCAGTTTTTTCTTCAAGAACCAACACCAACCCAATTCATCCCTAAAAGCATGTTATAAAATTTTTACGGGTTCAAAAGGAAGACAATTTAGCTTTACCAGGATCTCTGAGATGACCCTTGGTTGGCGAAAGGGCTTGAGAAGGAATACTAGGATGCGGGTGGTGACCACAATGAGTATTATCTGCAAAATGAAAAGCGGAAGAGAATAATCCAACGGGTTAGCACCTTGCCATACACCACTTGTGCTTATCATGCCCGGGGCGTAGCACACAACTGTGTCTTCTGACCTATTGGCTTGCAATATTCCAATTGTGCCATTGAAGATCTCTGCCGCCACTATCTCTGCTTTCTCCATTGTACCGGACAATTGTTTTGGTCCTTAATTTGAATATTTTCTTATGATATCTATCTATTTATTTTACCACCATTAACAACTCCCAACTCTCTTTGATTATGTTTTCATGGCAATAATTGAAACAAGAAGAGAGAATTGGTTGTAGGGTTGAAATGAAGGAAGTTTAATGCTAAGAGAACGAGAATGCAGAGAATGAATGAACAAAAAAAGAAAAGGGTAGGAGAAATGGCGTAGGAAAGGGCAAGAAAGAGATGGTGTGGATTTGGAAGAGAGAAAGAAAGAGAGAGAGAGTGAGAAGAATGGTTCAACAGGACCGAGCTTAAAAAAAGAAATAGATGGAGAAAAGTGAAGAGCCACATGAAAAAGTTAGTTATGGTAGTTATAGAGGAGGCGCCAAAAGCCAATGGCTTTTGTTTCTTCCAGTTTCGGATTTGGGTACTCCCAAGAGTCGGATTGTTATCGACCTCACTCTTTATTTTTATTTACTTATTTATTTATATTTTTTATAATATCATATTGTAGTGATTGTTTTCACCCTCGAAATAATTTAATTATCTTATTTTTCTATTTGTTTGCGTATCCATTTCAAGGTAATGTAATGCATTAGGGTAATTGTAATGCATTTTTCACTTTAGTTATTACTTCATATTTGTGGGACTGAAAATTTTGTTCAATGATTTGAGTATGTAATTGTAAATATTTTACTTTAAAAAAAATTATATTTACTTGCATTAGTCTTATTTAGGCTTTTTTCGGTTTATGATTTGAGTACAAAATTTTAAAAAATAAAAAATAAATTTGTTTGGTTGAAAAATCCTGAAAAACAAGTTTTTAACGTTTTGGAAAGGAAATTAGTTGTTTTCAAAATATAATAATAAATAGTTTTTGTAGCTTTTCTTTTTAAAATGTATTCTTAGTTTTGAATCGTGAAAATACGGCCTTAAATATTTAAGAGAAATGCAATAATATTTAATAATAAGCAACCAAAATTTGACCTTAATACATCAAAAAGGTTTGGTTCTAATGGCATGCACTATTGATAATTTTACGCGGACAAGTCTAAAATATATTATAAAAGAAATTAATAGTTAATAGTAATTAAAGATTTTTTTTTAAAAAAATTAATTTAAATAACCGTTAGAATTGATTTTTTTTTTTTTGGTGTTTGTGTTTCACCTTGTTATACGTTATATTACCAATTTTATTTAAGTATTGATAAATTGATTTAAAATTAAAAGGGTTAAAAACTTAGATATGTATTCCTCCTTCTAATTTTGTTCAATAAAAGAGAATAAATATTTTAAAATGAAAATTTTAAACCAAGAGTTGGCAAAATCTTCATCTTTTCCTTTTTAAACTTTTTTGCTTAATTAAAAAAAAAAAAGTTAAAAGAGATTATATTTTTTGAAGTAAATAAATAACTACTGCCCTTTATTTATTTTACCTAATGATTCGATTCTATTAAAATAAAAGCAAATAAATATTTTCAAATTTTATGAGAAATAACTTTGCAATTTATTAAAGTATATATTTTTTTTCTTACACAATTTGTTGATATTATCATAGAGTCTTAAACAATTGCCTCGAATCATGTAATAGTGTTTAGTTCGAAAAAGGTGATCCAATAACTCTTACGAGCATTTTAAATTAAATTAGTTCGAATTTTTAAGCACTTTATATTTATATTTTAAAATAAATAAAATAAACCTTCAAAAAGTATGATTATCTTTTATCTTTAAAATTATAACAACAAGAAGCTAGAATTTCAAGATTGATCAGAATGTTACCGTCAAATTGAAGATAGAGCATTTTGAATGTTTACACCAATTTAAGACATTTGAGCCTCTCTTTGACAGCCAAGAGGAAATAGAATCGTAATTATAGTATGAAAATTTTTTTAATAAAAATTGTATATACCAAACAAATAGTGATGATTAAAATAATGCAGCCATTAATTAGATGTTGAAAACATATTTGAGTACACAGCTCAGTAGGTTAAGATGTAACCCTTTAGTTCAAACTTGGATATCTCCCTACTTATCCATGTGTTTGGAGTTGCTATGCTTAAATCTGAAAAGATTTATCTTATTTAAAGAGAAAAACACCCTTTAAGGCCTGTTTGGTGGTTAGTAATCTTGCATTGCAATGAAAATATTTAAGACACTCATATTAAAATACAAAAAATGAATTATCATTCTCTCGTGCCCAAAAAATAAAAAGCTAACATATCAAATAAATAATTATAAAAAAAAAATGTCTGAGAAAACCTTCAAGGCATACTTTTGCACCTGGCTTTACCTCTCTCATATTTAATATTTCACCACCGAACCACTTCAAACACTTCCCATGAATTCTTAAGGACTATCAAGTCTTGGATACATGGAAATTAATTGCTAACTTCTATTTATCCACAAGTGATAGAGAGGAAGAAACGGAGCAATTTCTGAATGTATACTATCATTGAAACGAAAACAATGTAAAGTAACCATGCAAGAATCTTCACTAAAGAACACACGTTATTTGGTGCAAAAACCTAATAATGCACACAATAACTTAATAAGACTTCCCGCAGTGGATTAAGCTACCAGCACCCAAGAATAGACCAAAAATTGCTGCGCTACCAAGGGTAGTCTGCCCAATGTATCGAATCTTCATCACCCCTGGGACCTGTATTATTCAGGATCATGTTAGAAACAGTATAAATAAGCAATAGAAGCAGGGCCTTTATGTTAAATGCTTATAGTTCCATTCGACTGCAAACCCATGTGGCTACATGATAGACTTACTCAGAAAACGCTTTGGAGCCAAACCACAAAAAGGGTTGCGACATGGAAGTATGTGAGTCAAACATGATGATCAAGAAAGCATAACACCACAATAGCTTTGGTACCAGCAAGCAGCAACCAAGCACATGAAACAAAAAGCCCAAAAGGAATCTGAATAACTCTAATTTTGAGGGATTCACAATGGAACAAGAAATAAAATTGAGCCACTTTCATAGGAATCTCCAATCATGGGCCAAGAAACAAGAGGAACCACAAGTGAAGAAGTGAAAGCTGAAAGTTACAGAAAATAGTGCTCAATGGATGAAACTGAACCAAATTTGGGTTTATTGCTGGCATACGTATCTTGTTTTGCAAGAGGTTGTGTTTCCGATTACACAACTTAAACACTTGAACAACTGAAGAAGTGAAAGCCGAAAGAATTAGAAAAGGTCGCTCAATGAATGAAACTCCCACTTATGCGGAGGTCCCAAGGAAGGGTCGAACCAAATTTGAGTCTATCATGTGAAGTCATTCCACAACTTGAAAGACTTGAAGCTGAGAGATAGCGAACAGAAAATACAAGTAGCTTGGAATTATAACCATTTTTACAAGTATCCTGCTTTTTTCTGTAGATGGTTCTCTGATCGATCTAGGTAATTATCAAAAATAGAAGAAGAAAACAGACAAGACATAAACTACAATACAACTCAACTCAACTAATCCTTTTTTTCCAACGACGTTGGGTCAGCTACATGAACTTGCAAGAAGAACAAGATAGCCATGACAAACTACAATATAACTCAACTCAACTAAGCTGTTTTTCCAACTTCCTAAGGTTATCTACTGAAATTTGCTTCTTCTACTTTACTCTATAAAAGGTTAATTGGTATTCAAAAAATTAAATAGTTTAAATAATTAATTATTTATATCTCCATTATTCTAAATGTATCTCTACCTCTGTTATTACTATCCAGTGCCGATAGGCCAGTTCCCGAAGCAAGACATCTGAAAGCAAAGCTGTACGCGCCCAGCCATCTTAGTCACTTTTCTCCCATTTTGTCTCTAATAGGTGCTACTTCTACCATTTTTCAAATATCCTCCTTTCTAATCTTATCTTTTATTTTTTTTATTTACAGCTTGTCTATCCCAACATTAAAAATTCTACTACACTTAGCTTATTAACATGTTTTGCAATTGCACAACATTTCATACCATATAGCTGATAATTTGATAATTTAATGATTTATTTTAATAAAATAAATCATAAAAATATTTAATTCTCCAAAATTAAATGTTTCATTACAATTTCATAATTTTAATTACTTTGGAAGAAAAAAAAAATATGAATAATGAGATTAAAAAAAAATTAAGATACAATGAAAATACCCTTCTACGATTATTTATTCATTTATATAGTTAATCAGTTTTTTTTTTAATTTTTCAGGATTAAATAAATGAACTCATGTGATAAGGTGTGAGTTAATTAAAGAGGAATGTAGAGCATTCAATCATTTATAAGTTAGGGTCCTACTACAAGTTAAAGATTATTAGCAAAGTTAAATTAAAAGAGATAAACAAAAGTGTTGAATAAAAAGAAAAATTATAAACAAAGAAAAGTTACAAAAGAATAAAGATATATATAAGAAGTTGCACGTAGTGAAGGAGGGAAACAAAAATTAAAATGGAAAGAAAGAAAAGAGGAGCCACGGGTGGGGTGAAGATTGGATGAAGAGAAGTAGTAGCAAATTTCTGTTCTTCTTTTTAATATTTTATGGGTTGTTTGGCAAGTCGGAAAGGATAGGAAGATAATAATAATTTTTTTCCCAGTCCAATGGTTACAATGGCATGGAATAAAAAATAAACATGGACCTACGTTTATATCCTACCCCTATAAGATTGATTGTGAATTTTTTTATTTTTATTCATCTTTTATTTTCTTTTGCTCCTATTCTTTATCCTTCTTTCTTCTTTTTCTTCCTTCTTCATTTTTTCTTCTTTTAATTTTTTTTTATATTTTTTTTTCGTAATCATCTTGTGTCGTATCAAAAGTTGCATTGTATTATCATTTTAAATCTCCTTCTATCTAATCCTATTTCTTAAAAATACTTCAATCCTATCCTATGCACCAAATGGACCCTCAGTGTTTTTAATATTCTTTCCAATTTTTTAAATAGTTATTTCTTCCTTTTAATTAGAGGGGTTTGCTATAGTTTTAGAGATAATTACTAGTGAATTGCTAATTTTTGGATTCGAGTATTGCAATTCTAAATTCAGATTTTCATATTAAAATTTTGAGAGTTTTAATTATTTA
>JAJIYU010007118.1:0-19565 GCA_030144865.1 Tinospora cordifolia | reverse complement strand
TACGACTGAATCGTATTCGAGGTAAGCAAAAGCAAGTTTCTGAAACTGTAACGAATTCGAATTCGAAAACTACAACGAATTCCAGATGACTTCCGATAAATGAAAAAAACAGTAATAACGCAAGAACCATTCATTTTCCTACGCCCTTACCTTCGCCGATTTCTCCGGCCAGCTTCTCGAGCCTTCCTCTTCTTCTCCTCCTGCTTGTTCTCAAAGAACCTCCTCCTCTTACACTCCTGAATCACCCCTGCCTTGGACACTTCCCTTCGGAACCTCCTAAGAAGCGCTTCCTCTGGCTCCTCGTCGTCCACGAGAACCTGCACATTGTATGCAGACCTGAAAAACAACACGTTTGCGTGTTTCACAGAAGGATTAAGGACCGAATCAACGGATCCGGTCGAATCATCTTGGTCGATCGACGAAATGTGCTTCGCGGAGATTGGAGAGTGGAACGGAGCTTTACAGGAAGCGAAAGAGAGACGAAGCGATTGACGTGTTGGATTGGCGACAGAAAGATGGCCAGATGAAGAAAACGAACTGAGACTATGGTTTTGTGAGGAACACAGTTGCAGGAAGGTGCATGCAGTCGCCATTCTTGTTGCAGCGAGTTTTAAAGTTTCGAAAGGAAAAGATAGCCAGAAACCTTATCTGCTTCGTGTGCCGCTGAAACGCAGGAGAAGAGTGAGCGACCTCACGGCAGGCGTTGAAATTACTTCCCTATCCTTGTTCCTTATAACAATGTCGTATTTTAATTTTGACCAATAACAGTGTTGACCAAGCAAAAGGGGGTCGCTTGGTTGACCAATAATACTCACACTATTAGAGTATTTTTTTAATAATTAGTCTTTGTTATATAAATTTTATAATTATATTGATATATTATTTAAATTATTCATGACGTATAGTTTATAAAAATATATACTTTTTGTAATATCTATAATTTAAATATTCACGATTAAATAAAATTTATATGTAATTATTTAAATTTAAAAAAATTATATTCTTTTTTTAAATTAAAAAAAATCAAAAGAAAGTTAAAAAAGAAAAATTATATGCATTTCACGTGGAGGGAGACAGGAGGAACAACATGAACTTATGAGTTTGCTGGAAACTACTAAAAGCGAACTCAAAGATTGGAGGATTAACCAATCAAAAGAAAACTCCATGGTGCTTATGCAAACCCTGGAGGATCAACTGGAAGTTGCTTTGAGGGGGGAAAAGAAAGATACAAATCAAATTAAGTTTATGGGAAGGGCAATTAAGGTAGGCTATAGCAAAGGAGGAGAGGCGGTACTGAAAGAACTAAGTTCATGTCGAATGAATCCAGCACGGTGACAGGAATACCAAATATTTTCACGCGATAGTAAATCCAGGAGGCTTCAAAATGAAGTCATAACTTTAAAAGGAGAGGATGGAATATGGATTCATGAAGAATTTGAAGTCCTGAGACATGCTAACAAATATTATAGTAACCTATTTACTTCAAAATTTGATTCTAATTCTTTGTATTTGTTGGTTAGAATATTCGTGGCTCTTTTATGCCATTCATAGGTTGTCCTACGTTCTTTGCGGCTGTTTTATACCATTTGCAGGCTACTCTCTTGCTGCTATTTTGTGCTATTTGCATGCTCTTGCTCATGCATTTCTATGCCGTGGTACTGTTGGTTGTTGTCATGTTGCATTTTTTTTTTAATTTTATCTCATTATTACACTTCTTTTTCGGTCAATCTACTTCTACCACTGTTGATACATTTGCTTTCGCCACCGACCAACATCGAGATTTAGTTAACAAATTTAAGATGATATTTTATTTACCATCTTAAGTTTGAGGAAGGATATTAATATATATATATATGAAATACCATAATATATTATATATTACTATATATATAATATGTTATAAGATATTATAATATACTATGTATTCAAAATAACTTGTACTTTCTTATTTTCTATTTATGTTTTTAAAAGTTTGTCTATTTATATTTATTATATACTCATTATAAGTTTATTAATCAATTAATAACATAATAATCACGGCTGAGAAAATTAGAAGAGTTGTGTTTGATATGGGGCCTAACAAAGCTACAAAACCTAACAGATTTTCTCCTAGATTCTTCCAAAGTTACTCGGATCAAATGCAGGTACCCCTCACCTGAGCAATTGAGAATTTCTTCTCCCAAAACATGCTAGACCCCTCTCTCAACAAAATAATAATATCCTTAATTGCCAAAGTGAGTAACCCTACCTCCTTGAACCAACTCAAGTCCATTAGCCTATGTAATATATAGCCTACAAAATTGTCTCCAAACTAATGACGAATAGGTTGAAGGACTTCATGAACAAATTGGTTAATAACACTATAAATGCGTGCAGGTATCTCCCTGTCCCACAAGAGGGCAGGGATCGAAACCCATCATCTCCCTTCGTAACTGTTGTTGTTGACAAAAAAAAAAACACTATAAATGCCTTCATAAGGAGGAGAATAATTTAGGAAAAAAATACATTTTTATATAGAAAAAATAAAAATAATTGTAAAAATATAGTTATTTTTATCTTTATACAAATACGAGAAAATTAATAACAAAATTATAGGAAACTATTGATTAATAACTATTTGTATACGATGGCTATAACATTGGTATAATATTTAGTTTATAAACAATAATATAACATTGGTGTATAGTTTGTATAACATTGGTATATAGTGATGTAAAACCTATTAATTAACAACCATTTGTATACCAAAAGTTGGTATACAATTAGTATAACATTTAACTTTTATAAGCAATAATATAATATTGTATACAGGTCGTATAAACATGGGTATACAATGTTATAAAAATCATTAATTAATAACTATTAGTATACCAAAAGCCGGTATACAGTTGGCATAACATTGATATAACATTTAACTTATAAAAATGGGATACAATCTCTAAAAATAGTATACAATGATATACAATCTCTAAAAATGAGATACAATGGTATACATTTGATATAAAAATGAGATACAATGATATGCAATCTCTAAAAAACCATTGGTATACAATGGTATATAATCTCTAAAAATAGTATACAATGGTATAAAAACGGCACACAACGCATACGATCTCTAAAAATAATATACAATAATATACAATAATATACAATCTCTAAATATCCCAAAAACCATTGGTATACAATCTCCAAAAATGGTGTACAATCTCTAAAAATTGTACATTGTTGTTTTTTGCCCTCTGTTGCATGCCACCTCTCTGCTGCCTGAGAATATGAAGGTCGCCATTGTCGCTGTGATCAACACAGACCCTACTAGAAAACCCTTACATCCACTAGAACCTTCAACGAGACATGGATTTTCCAACAGGTTTCTAAGAAATCCCTACTAGAAAACCCTCACATTTGTGATTTCTCAGTTCTCTACTAGAAAACCCTCACATCTACTGGAAAACTCTCATTGGTTTTCACCATCGGTGTCAGATACAGTAGATTGACACTACCTTCATCAAATATAGTAGATCGGTGGCCCATCGGGGCAAATACAGTAGATTGTCCCCATTGATGCCAAATTTGACAAAGGAAGCTCTCACCGATCAATCTCGTCCAATAACTTTGAAGATCGAAGCACAAATAAGTTCTCATCGTCAATGTTGAAGAAGATGAGGAAGATGTCGTCATCAATATTGAAGAAGAGAAGGAGGAGCCACAACGAAATCTATGGTTTCCTCTTTTTCACTCTCTAATGGCAAATCTGTGGTTTCTTCTTCGCTCATAGGCAGCTATTTATTGAAAGTAAAGATTCATCTTCTTCGTTCTCTAATGGCAAAATCTGTGGTTTCCTCTCTCCCTTTAGCTTGAGTTCGACCATGGCCAAGCGGGAAGATATCGATGACGATGAAGAAGGTCTTGGGGGTATTGTTGTTGTTGGCGCCGACGGTGGTGGTGTGCTAATTGTTGCAGAGAATGAGAGATTTCTTTCCTTTTTTTGGCAAATCAGAGAATGAGAGATTTTCAACTAAGATTACTTGTGTGAAAATAAAATCAATGTTATTCCATTCTTTAGATGTTATGGCTTCGAATGATTAAGACTCATTGTATAACATTTTAGGTCCACTACGTACCGATATTGTCCCCACCTTAGCTATCATTGACTGGGGTAAGGTTTTGTTCTTGGCAAGACTCAAACCTGAGTATCACAGAAGCACTCGACACAATGAGAAACCCCCGAATGCACATTTAGCCTAAGCATCACTCTGGAATCAAACCGATGTAGGATATTTGGACACCATCGATACGTAGTGGGCCCAGGGTGTTACACATCAAGGGTTACAGAAGTGGAGAAAGTTGCGGTGAGATCGTAAGAAAATATTGGGGAAAAATCGAGAAAAGAGATTGGTAAATGAGGTCGAGGATTTGGTGAGTTTTGAAAGATCCCTAGAATTTGGATTCTAAAAAGTAGGGCTTGTTGGAAGTGGCTTTAAGTCCAGGTTTTATAGGGGGTTTTACAAGAAGAGGAACGAGGAAGAAGAACGTCACTATATATATTCCGGTATTTTTGAATAATTAGCAATATACGATATGTATGTAATTAAGTAAAAAAGTCGCATATAATTATGTTATTAAGTTAATTTTTCTAACATTTTCTGTAATGTCCTCGATAATCTATGATAACATTCTTTTGGCCCATGAGATATCCCACTCTATTAGGAAAGACAAAAGAGCGAAACACGCTATTGTAAAGCTTGACATATCCAAGGCCTATGATAAGATGGAGTGAGGATTCATGGATTTTATTTTAAAGAAATGTGGACCCCCTATTGACTTTGGTGCAAGAAAAGCAAAATACCTTTAAAAGCATTTGGAATAAATTAATTGCTAGAATCTTAAGGTGGGAGGACCAACTCCTTTCACAGGCTGAGAAATACACCCTAAATGCTATAGGATTAGCAATTCCATCATACATCCTGTCATGCTTTAGACTTTTCAAGAGTACTCGTTCTAAGTTTTGGTGATGAAGCTCAAAATTCAATTGAAAAGTTTATCAGTGTAATTATACAATGAGCTTTCCAAAAAGTTCAGGAGGACTTTTTGGAAAGCTACTCAACAAATGTTTGAAGGCAAAGTACTTTCCAAACTCTATGTTCTTAAAAGCAAATCTTGGAAGAAAGCATTCTTGGGCTTGAAGGAGCTTGCTTGATGGCTGAGAAATACTAAAATATGGTTTAAGGTGGCGTGAAGGCAATGGTAGAATGAGTAACATGTGTGATGATCCTAAGGTTGTGTGATGATCCTAAGCATTCTTGGATTCTAAGGTTGTATACATTTAAGCCTATTACAAAAAAGATCTCACCTCACCTGATTGTCAATGAATTAATCACCAATAGTTCAGGGTCTTGGAACCTTAGACTCCTCAACAGTTTGTTCACAAAATGAGAGGTAAGGTTAATCAAAAAAATCCATCCGAATCTGTACTCTTGTGAAGACAAATTAGCATGGCATTTTAACCAATCTGGAGAATACTCAATTAAATCAGGATATCTTCCAGGTCTAGGACTGATTGAAAATGGGCTTTTAGGCAACAAAGATGCATAATCTATCAGTAATAATGGCAACATTCTGAAAGGGGATCTAAATACTGTGTGAAGGCTGGATGTTACCAACATAATTATGGCCTTCACTTGGAAGGGGTTAAGGGATTTTCTTCCTTTAAAAATAGCTTGCTTAAAAAAGTAGTATTGGTAGATCCAATTGTACTCTCTGCAAAATATCCACAGAAACTACTAACACTTGTTTTTGGACTGCAAATTTTCTAGATGTGTATGGTTTGCTTCTAATGTATCACTATTTTCAAATAAGATTAAAGGGGAATCTTCTACTGGTATATGGGCTGAATTGAGCATCTTTTAGTAAATTTCTCGGTCCAAAAATCTTTGCTGAACATCACTGTTGTTACTATAAGGATGATATGGATGGCCAAGAACAATAGCATTTTCAAAGGTAAGGCATCACCCCTCCTCTCTTTGTAGGAACGTAGAAAGCATGGGTAGCAATAAACTCCAACACTCACTTCCTAATGCAGGAACATAGAAAGCATGGGTATCTTTGATTAAGATAGGCAAGAATACAATGTATGGTCTCTTTTCTGTTCAACTATTTGGGAATAAAAGGAATTTTCATGCAGGCATTGGGTGGACTTTGCAGGACGAGAAAGGATTAATCAGGCTTGCGGAAAGAGTCCATCTCCAATGCTCCAGCTCTTTGGAAGAGGCCATGCGGTCATGCATAACTAGAGGCCTACCTAGATTTAATACTGCTCCTCTTTCAAAGTCTACTGTGACTGCCCATATCTGCTAACTAGGAACCTGGAGAAAGTATCTCAACGATCCAGTCTACTAAAGCCAATGACAGAAAAATAATTTCTTTTGCTCCTCAGCTAACACTATTTCTTTCCTTCTTTTTGAGAAATCTATCTTCTCCCTTGCCAATTCTCTAGCTTCTTTTGATATGTATATAACCCAACCAGGTTATGGGAACTCTTTTTAGTGTATAAATTTTCTTCTCTTGTCAAAAAATAAATAAAGAATAAAAATAAAGTGCAAATATGGTGACAATTCTTGTTAGACCGCTCACAACGTACATTCGTATCTTGTGATGGTTATTAAAATTAGAAGTAAATACATTTTTATTAACCTATATTAAAAAAAGGAAAACAAATATGTATTTTATATTTAATAATAAATATGTTTCGAAAAACTACTTTGTGGAAATATATTTTTATATAAAAATTTTAATAAGTAAATATAATTATGAGAACGTTTAAACAGATGACTCGGATAAAATTGTTTTAATATTAGGTCATAATAAATATATTGTGCATGAATAAATAATTTTTTACAAAATAAGACTATCAATACACCTAAAGGTCCCGTGATAAATAATTTTTAATTCTCTAGTTCCTCCAAGATTGATCTAGTAGGGAACCCTCCTGGCTCTTGCTTTACGAATCAAAGAACTCTAAGGCCATATTTGTTACGTAGCATAGGAATAAGATAGGATAAAAAATTATCTTAATCTGATTTAGAGCTACAAAAGATAGGACAAAAAATTATCTGGACTCATATATTTATCTTATGGTGGTAAAATAACTTAAACCGACCATTTTTTTAGAATTAGGTTATTCCATCTAAAAATTTTTTTAACTTTTATTTATTTTTTAAAAAGTAACTTTTTAAATTTTTATATATCATTTTATTTTATTCTATTAAAATAATTTTATCACATTCTAGGTGGCCTCGGGAGTAACAAGCTCATGAGTCCCAAATGGAATCCTTTTGACACCTTGGTGCTTGAAGCCCTTGACGAGGGGTCCATGACTGACTTCCGATGGGGTGGTGACGGGGGGTCTTCCTAGGAGCCGTGCTAACAGATCAATTAAAATTTGTTTTAATAATATGATAATAACAATTAAATAATAATAATTATTATTGGAAGATCGCGATAGAGTGCTATAGAATGGTTCCTGGTTATCCAACTTCACGCGCAGCGGTCTGAACCGTATGTACACGTGTTCCTTGGAAAATATATTTGAGGAAAATAGATTTTTTGGGTGTGGACTCGGTTGGAAGCTGTAGCAGAGCGCTCTTTGTTGAGCATTTCTCTGAAGAAAGGATCGTTAATGGCGGCTGCGAAGCTTCAGGCACTGTGGAACCACCCTGCTGGACCTAAAACAAGTTCGTTTTTCCAGATCTTCTGATCTCTTCGATTCGATTCTGGGATTTTCATTTTCCTCTGTAATTTATTTGGTTGTCGTATCTTTTTTTTTTAATTTTTTTGGCAGATGCAATTCATCTTTTTGGCTTTCAATTATAGAACACACGCTTGAATCTTTTTGGATGGCAATTTTGGTGTTCATGGATGAATATGGCTTTGGACATCCTTTTTTCTTTGTTATTGCAAAGAGTATGCTGGAGCGATCGTAGAGTTACCCGGAGAATTAAACCCTAGTTTGTGAAAATTTGTTTGTCGATGTTGTTTTTAGATAAAGAAGGATTGATTGCGTGTGCATCTGCGCCTTATTTGATGAAAATAATAGATTTTTGATCCGGGCACCTCTTTTTTGCAATTGTGGTTTTTACATTTTTTTTTTTTTTGGGAGAAATTCCATTCTATTTGTCAAACAATTGAGTTATGAGTTGAATTTGTTAGTTTTTCTGATATCTGAACTCTTTTATTTGGGGGATTCAAAGACTCTCTTGTAAGTTCCCATAAGCATTTCTGTCCTTCCCAAAGAAAGATGAGAAAATTGGGTGGGCTTTTCGGTATGTAGGAATCTTGTCGATTGATGACCATCTGGTGAGAGTTTTTATCATCTCTTGTTGCATTAGCACTTGTGCTATGCATTGTTTGCAGACGATTGAAAAAGAAGGGCTTTTTTTTTTTTTTTTTTTTTGGGTGAACGGTCATGATGAGATTACATTAGGGGGATAGTGGTCGGGAGGACAGTTTTAAGAATGACAATATTATGTTTTGTAGAAGAAAATTATTGATGTGAGAGATCTATCATATACTTGGTTTATGGTTTTGAAGGCTTGAAGAGTACATTTGTAGTATTACAAGCATGGTAGCATTTGTCATTGTTTATGAACAATCAAGCAAAAAAAGATAGCAATGAGATAAAGTAATCTGAACCAGGTCCTCGGATGTTCAAAAGTTCTACTTACATCTTTTGCAGAAGTCACTAATGTTTTGCAGTGACTTGTTTGTAATTGCAGTTCACTTTTGGGCCCCAACTTTCAAATGGGGCATTAGCATAGCAAACGTTGCTGATTTCTCTAAACCACCGGAACAGGTTTCTTACCCTCAGCAAATAGGTATTTGTTGTTTAATTGTTGGGCTTGCCATTATCCTTGCTGTTTCCCCTTTCTGTTTCGGGCACTCAGTTCCAGATCACTAATATGGATGCATTCTTGTCCCTCTTGTGTTTCCAAGCCGTTACATGCACTGGCCTGATCTGGTCACGCTACAGCACCGTTATCACACCTGTAAGTTCACTTCCATCTAAAACCGTTCATTTCAGTTTGAGGTTGTGATCAATTATCGAACTTCCATTTTTTTAATTTCTATGCAAATGTTTTGGCCTAAAAGCCAGTTACAACCTCCATATCTACTTTTACTTTGTGATAAAACAAGTATACATCTTCCAAACAGTGCCTTGTGTAGAGTGAAATGTTTATAATCACAAACCCCATTCAAGTTATAATCACAAACTTCATTTCAACTTGAATGCTGTTCATCCCATTAGTTGGAAGAAATGTAGTTTTACTTGATACAACCCGCGAACTTTATTGCTTTGAATTCTTATGATTTATCTGTGCCTCTTATCTTATCTTGACCTTTTATCATTTGCAGCATAATTACCAAATCCCATTTCTTGATCATCATTGATTCGTCTGTGTTGTTATCTTTGAAAAAAAAATATATATATATGTATACATGCTACCAGTTTTAGGTAGATTGGGTATTTTCTTGAACTCATTTGTAGGTTAGGCATGGCATCATTGTCTGATCTAACCAAAGTGTGAATTATTCACTGTAGTCCTTGATTTGCAGAGAGAGGTAGCACATATATTTCTAATGCACAGTTTATTTCGTTCTACAGAAGAATTGGAACCTATTCAGTGTAAATGTTGCAATGGCTGGGACAGGCATTTACCAACTTGCACGAAAAATCCGGTATGCTTTCATTTTCACCCAGATTTTTGTTTCTATGATATATACTCACAATTTTTGCAACTTCAATCTGTTTACAAAATGCACCATGTCTGCAATTCTCTCAGCCATGATTACTATTCCGAGACGGAAGAAGCTACCGCTGCTCTGAAAGAATAACGACGAAAATGGCAACGTTATCAGTAGAGATGTCAAACCCTGGTTATCTTCTAATTTCCTCTTCTAGTTGCTTTTGTTGATACATAAACGCAGTTTATTCTGCTGATCTTTCAGCCGTTCAATTCAACTCAAACTCAGTCATTCTTCTAAGCTTTTTGTCCATTTTCATCAACTTCGTCTCTGACGATCCTAAGTTGCAATTTTTTGCTACAACCATTCTAAGACGCATTTCGGGTAATCATATTATGTTGAAATGCAAAGCCCGTCACTGTTGGCCTTCTTTGATGGAGCGTTAAAATCTGTATTACCACGCAGTTCAAATGCATTTGGGATGCATGCGTTTACAGTTTGCAACACCAATTTCAAGCCTTTCTCGAAGCACTTTCAACATGAATTTTGTGCTCTAAAAAATAATAATAATAATAATAATCACAAAAAAATAGAAAAAAAATTTATTTTCTAAATACATACAATAGGAACTATAATGCAATTATTATTACAATTAGTAATATATATTTACTAGATAATGACAAATTAACTGTAGTTTGACATAAGTTAGTTTAATTGTTACATTAATATTGTTTATAGAGTTATTGGTCAACTAAATTATTTTTTTGTAATTTTAAAAAAAATCACATTCTATCTCTATCTCATTTTTCAAGATATTTTTTCCTTGTCTTCTTCCTTTCCTTTTCATGTAAAAAGAAATTTAGTGTTGCCATCGGAGCCTCTTCTTTTGAAGATAAATAAATAAATAACTAAATAAAAGGCTGTTTAATAATTTAAAAAAGTAGTAATGGAAATCTACTCATAATAATGTAAAGTAGACAATTCATTGATCTAAACAACCAAAGATTTCATATTCCAACAAATTAACATGGTTTGTGTATTTAAAAAAAATATATCTAATATGCTTACTCGCTTAGTCTTTCACCTCTTTCCATGCTTTTTGTAAGATTTATTACTATAGAATATTTTCTCCTTGATTCTGTTCTATATTCATCTGTCCTAGCATCTTCTCAGTTAGATGCCCTGTTTTTTACTTTTATCACTCATCTTTAGCTGGAGAAACAACAGAAAAATTATTCACATACCGCGCAGAGTTCTTTCGATCCAACCTGCATCCCATTTTTCCTTCTTGGGTGGTTGGAAAAGAATCTTAAATTAATATTTATAGATTTTTTTTATATATTCTCAGGGCCCTCAAGATAATATATAGTATTAAAGTGACTCCCCACCAGTTTAGATGCTTAGAATGTCATGAATCACTCAGGTCTTGATTTGTCGGGAGCCTAAGAAAAAAATAATAATTTAGGGCTTTAAATTATATATATATAATTGAGGATTGAGTTGATATAATTAATTATTATTAACTAAAAATAACATACTTTTAAACATTAAGAAAATTCACCATTTTTCATGAGAGGGACTTTTTTTTAGAATTGAAGATAAAAGCAAATTTTTTAAATAATTTATTATTATTTTTTAATTATATGTGTGTGTGTGGCCCCCAAAAGGGCCGTCGCCCTCCGAGGCCGGCTAAAAACATTTATATTATACATCTAAGTTCTCCAACTCAAACGTCCTTTTATTTTATAATTAAAAAGTTATGAAACAGTGAAAGAAATTAAAGATGGTAATACAGGTGATGATTCAAAGCGGATGATTTTCGGTTTGCATTTACGACATAACACGATAAAGACAAGAAGACAAATTAAAGATGATAATATAAAATTAAGATATTTAACATAACTATATTTTGTATAAAGAATTATATTTTCTGGTGTGGCTTGAAATTATAATTTTATAATATTTTCTTTTCTTTTTTCTATTCGGGTATATAGTTATAAATCTAAAATTTTGATTTATATGTTAATTTATCATTTGTGTTAGTTAAATATGTCAGAATGAAATTATTTAAGCATTGTATGATTGTAACTTATTTAACGTGTTTATTACATATTATTTAAACAGGTTGAATTTAAATTTGCAATTATAATGAATACATAGGACAACATGTATTGTTACTTTTTAGAGAAATTGAGATTCTATGTTAGCTTCCCATACGGGCATTAACAGGATTTTTAAAAATATATATATAATCATTTTAATAGTCATATAAAATAATAAACTTACTTTAATGTGTAAAATAAGTTTAATCATTTCATTAGAACTATTTTCCTCACCACGAATTATACATATTTAATTATAAGAAAAAACATAACTCAACAAAAATGTGCATTAAGCTAAAATGCTAAACAAATTTCCCAAAAAAAAAAAAAAAAAGATCTCTTGCGTCGGATGGCATTGAGATTCCCAACGCACCAATCGGGCGGCCATGCACGCGCGAAAGCTCCGCGAGCGGTGGAAGATTTTCAAAATGCATTTTAGCAAAATCTTGAAGAAAACGCTAAAGTACGCCCTTCGTGAATGTTCCTAAGCTGCCTGCTCTCACGCTAAAGATAAGACGAAAATTCAACCATGATTATATAAATTGTGCATTCTTCTTTTATATTTGTTCGTGTAAATTTATTACCGTCATCAACAATCCTGAGTATCTTGTGGCTCATCACATCTGTTTAATTGGCTCAGGTAAAATCAAAAAGCTTGAATCTTTTCTTGCTTAATACATTCTCAATTTTATAGCCCAGTTTTCAAAAAATTTTCAGGATTTTGAGGAACGGGAACTGTTTGCGTTTTTTTAATCAAATTCCCATATGGGTACTTTTTTTTTTCTGGATTTTCTTTATTTCTTTGGAATTCTTATTTCTGCTTGTTGTCTGGGAAATGGGTTTTGATAATTTGTCTCCAAGGAACATGCTTTCGGAACTGAACAAATTCATAATACTGAGCTATCTTTAAATTATTGTTGATGAATTATTTATCGTTTGATTTTTTTTGGGCTGGGTTGGGCTTCCATGGGGATGTTCTTGAATTGGTCAAGCTTTGATGTATTTAGTTTCTGGCGTGATATTGGAAGATTGTTGTGATTGAAGTTGAACTGCAATTGTTTGATTCATTTCGTTGAAATATGAGAATTTGATGTTGTTTATGAACTTATCATTCAATGGTCACCAGAACTGAATCTACCCCTATCCTTGAGGATATATAAATTGGGCACCCTTTTTGAGTTCTCCTTTTTTTCTTTGTTTTTTTAATTATTATTACGGGAGTTTCTGCCTTCTGACATGGTTGACGTTTTACTAATTATGGTAGCTTCTGTGGGTGTAAAGGCCATTATTTCTGATCTCTGGTAGACCTCTCGGTGGGATTTGAGCCGGGAAGATATTCTGACATCTGTCAGAAAAAAAAACAAATTGATCTGGTAGGATTTTCAAGAAATTCTTCCAATTCTTCTATAAGCATATGCGATGATTGGGAAATTTTGTTGATGACAGTCAAAAATTGTTTTTCTGTTTTCTTATTGCTTTTTCTTCCTATGCAGTTAAAATGGAGAAAGAACATAACATGGTTAACATCTCTGTCATTTGGAGGGGGAAGAAATTGGATGTGAAGATAAACTCAGGAGCTACGCTCAAAGATTTTGGTCACAAACTACTGAGTTTAACGAGTGTTAAATCTGACACATTGAGGTTACTTATACCAAGATCTTTCAGTAATAAGTCAAAGCTGATAAATCCTTTCTCTGATGAACATTCAAGTTTAAGCTTGCCGGAGAGTTCCATTCTTGAGGTATATGTTACAATTTTCTTGTTTCATTTAGGATTATCATTTCACTTCTAGATACTATGGCATTTCTTAACAAGTGCGCAAAAATAAATTGATTTCTCTCTCGCTGTTTGTCAAATGTTAGGGAAAGTCTATTAGAATGATGGGAGTTTTTGAAAACGAAATTGAGGAGGTGTCACAGGATGGTAAAAAAGCAGACCTGAGGATTGCGGGATTTGATGAAGAGGAAAAGAGATTGAAGCAGCGGATGCTATACCAACCACAGCGCACAGTTCAACTTCCGCAGGGCCCTTACACATTTTGTGATTTTAAAACGCTTCACATCCCAGGATTGATGGTATAGTGTTTAGCTTTATTGAAGTTGTTCTTAAACTCATGAAGAAACTAGTAAAAATCGTAGTTGCCAGATTATAAGCTTTGTAGCCGTTAATATTTTGTGTTGAGCAACTGTTCTATTATGGCTGATTCTATCCCTCATGTTTTCTCTCTTTTAAATTATTTCAGTTAAACCCCCCAGCTTCAGAAGCTTTACGGAGAATGCATATGCTTGCTGCTGATCCGGGAATAGTTGCTATCATGAACAAGGTTATATAGTGGAACATCCTTGATTTTTGTAATATTTTTTCATTTTTATGTTATTTCTTAGCTGGTCTTTCTGATGAAATTGCTTTTTGCTGTGCTATTCTAAAGCATCGTTGGCGGGTTGGGATTATGACTGAGATGGCACCTGAGGGATATGTTGGTGTTAGTCCTAAATGTCTCCTTGGTTTCAACAAGGTAGCATTCTAGCTATGGTTCTTATTCTGAATTAAAGAAATGGATCAATACTTATACATCAATAAAATAGGCTGTAATGTTGTATAATGTTCTTGCTTCTGTTATATAGAATCATGGGGAAGAGATATCTCTGCGCCTTCGAACTGATGACCTCAAGGGTTTTAGAAAATATGAAGTAATCAAGAAAACTCTATTGCATGAGCTGGTAAGTATAATCCTACAATAATTTTGTTTTCAATTTAGACTTAATTGACTTATAGTTATGCTAAATTCTCATTAAGGAGTATGAGGATCATCCAGCAGAAGTGTGTATCGAAGATTAAAGGTTTAGAAAGCAATTGGTGTTTAGCTTTTTGTATGCATCTGGAGAGCTATTTGCAGGGAATTTTCTCCTTGTTTGTGCATTAGAATATTTTAGCTCATTCTTCATTCATATTCTGGATAAGTAGATGGGACCTTCATTTTTAGATTGGCCAAAATGTTCTCAATGCGCCTAAGTGATATATTTTTAAGTGCATTGATGTTGTTATGTTATTCTTTTATCACGAAGAGGCATTGGGTTCACCTCTTTTTTTTTGCTTTCTTCTAATTCCAGGCTCACATGGTCTATTCAGAACATGATGCCAACTTTTATGCTCTCAATAAACAGGTAGATGAGCATTGCAAATTACTTAATCTAATGTTCAACATGGCCTTTTGTTATCACTACCTTCTCTTAATTTATATGTTCTTTTTTAAACCAGCTTGACCAAGAAGCTGCTACTTTAGACTGGACGAAATCACGAAGCTACTCCTTGAGTGGTCGTAGGCATTCAGACCTGTATGAAGATGAAGAAGATTTCGTTGAAAGCAGTAGTAGCAGTATTTCTCGAAGACTTGGAGGCAATGCATCAGACCGGCTTGCGACTGCCCGCGAATCTTCAGTTGCTGCAGCTTATAACCGCCTGGTTTTTTCGTCCTATAACAGTTCAGATGTGCATGGAATGCGTGCTGAGCCTGACCCAGATGATTCTGGATTTCAGGTGCATCTTGAACCTGATCCCGATGATTCTAGATTAGAAATGCATGCTGAACCTGATCCTGATGACTCTGGATTTGAAGTGCATGCGGAGCCTGATCCCGATGATACTCTCCTGAAAGGTGTCGAAGCAATGGAGACCGAGACCTATTCAGTGTTTAACGAACCTGATCCTGATGATTCTGAGGCAAGACATATAATGTTAAAGCGGGAAGTTATTGTTGAACCAGATCCTGACGATTCTTTGGTCATTGAAACCACAGAGATTAAGTTTGAGCCAAAGAAGACAGCCCAGGAGCCTGACCCTGATGACTCAATAACCAGCAAAGCAGTGCTAGTTGAGCCTGATCCTGATGACAATAAAGAGAGACCAATGGAAATTTCCAATCCACAAGTGGAAGAACCTGACCCAGACGATGAAGAACTTCGGAGAATCCAAGACCCCGTTGCCATTGTTTGCTCTCGTCTTCAGAAAGCAATTCAGATGCTAAAATCTCAAGTCAATGCCAATGATTGCACTTCTGTTATTCAGACTCTTTTTAAAATCATTAGGTATGCTTGCCTTTGCTTCTTAGCCTCAAATCTCTTTAGTTTTTTGCACTTCATCTACGGCTAGTAAGGAATTTCCATACTTGTATATGGCAGGAACGTGATTGAGCACCCCGGGGACAAGAAATTCCAAAGGCTACGCAAGGTAGTTGAAAACACTGACCCTGTATATGCTTTATACTTGTGTGTTATAATCTCTCACCCTCGTGACCTACACTAATGTGCAGGCTAATCCTCAATTCCAGAAGAACATTGCTAACTACAAAGGTTTATTTCTTCTACAAATCGCCTTTCTTGATCATTTCACGTTCGGAAATGTTGCTGCAAGTAAAACTGATATTATCATGTTGTTATGTGATGAAACAGCTGCAATGGATGTTCTGTTTCTGGTGGGCTTCATGGAGGATGTTGTATCGGATGAGATCGGACGGTTGGAAACTTACTTGGTGTTGAAAAGAAACGATCCTGGGTTACTGTGGCTGGCCAAGTCTTCCCTAGAGACCTGCATTGTTTAGAAGATAGAGTGATATTGTGATAATGTGTAGCTGGTATGAGGCAACTGTAGTTTCTTGTGTTATCTATGAATGTAAGAATAGGGTGGATAATGGTATTATGAGAGAGATCTGCATTGCTGGTAAAGGTAAATTTATAGAAAACTTGTATAAAAAAATTGTTCATCTTGTTCTTGCAAAATGGAACTTGTGGATTTGAATTGCTGGTTAGTTAGATTTGTCTCAAATTATGTGGTATTAGATTTGTAGATTTGTAAATTCTTGCAGTTTGTTACGGTGAAAGTTGGGAATTGTCTATCATCAGCCCTGCACCCCGACATCTTTCCCAACTGAACCTGACAACCTGCTGAGCAATGCCCATGTCCACAACGATCCAATGCGATCAATTCTATAATTTTCACTTAGATCATCAGTTCATCACTTGGAGATCCAAAGACTATTATTTTGTAATAGATAACCAAATTTTCAAATTTTTTACAGAAGGAAGATTTTTACTCACCTAAATAACTTTTTCACCTATAGAAGGTCTCACATTACAATGAAATATCCATATCAAAGATACCTTTTTCATCTATGAAAGGTCTCACATTACAATGAAGAAGGGTATTGAAAACCTTTTTATCAATAACAAAAATTTTAATTTTTCTTTAATTTTTTGATGTTATTCTTATTTTTGCTTATTTCAATTCTTGGTTGATTGATTATTGCATCAATAGTTATAATTAAAATATTCATAAAAATGAGACATTATAATTGAATTTAATTGATATGTAGTATTCAATTTTTATTTTTCTCACAAACAACACCCGTTTCAGTTTATTAAAGAACAAAAATATTAATAATTTAGTAATGTATTTTTAAACGCAAATAAAGATAAAGGCAATTTTGAAAAGTGTAGTTAAATATATTTTAATTATTTATTTTTTCTTCACAAATTTATAAAAGGTCCCATTTTCTTCCTTTAAAAATTAAGAAATAAAAAAAATTGTAGTCTTGTAGTCCTGCAACGTTTCAATTTATTTATACTTTTTATACATAAAAGAAGAATTTGAAACTATTTTAAAAATTAGAAAAAAAAAGTAATGTTATTAAGTGTTTTTTAATATTACAAAAAAAAATAAATTATTTTTTAAAATATTCAAATCACCAATATGATACTACATCTATCCACCTTTTTACAGTAACTCGGCATGTGTAGATATAGGTGGCATTTTCATTTTTTTTAATTTTTAAATTTACATGTAGAAAATAGATATCTTTAGTGTAAATTGAGTTAATCTGATTTTTTTAAGTCCTAGACTTATTGTAGAGGATATTTTCTCAAACCTAACACTTAGAATACATCTAAATATCTTTCATAGACCCTCTGAAATCGTCGAATCCAATTTTCAATGCCTAGATCAAATTTTTGTCCCTTAAAACTCTAAGTTTATTTTAAATTATAAGACTATTTTAAATGAATTGAATTGATCCAAGATTCATGTGGGGGTTATTTTTTCAAACTCAATACTTGATACATGTCTAGATATCCTTCTTAAAACTCTTTACAATCATCAAACCCAATTTTCAATACTCCGATCAATTTTTTACCCTTTTTTTGAAACTTTAAGTTCATTTTAAAGTATAAGACTACTTGAAATACTTATAATTTGTTATTTTTTAGGTTTTAAAATTAGACAACCATTTATGCTTGCTATATGGTTTGACAATATTATAACTTGAAGAATCGATGGATGTGACTCTCTATCTCTCTCATACACAAGTAGAGCTAATCTCATACTCTAGTCGTATAGTTGGGTGACAACGTTTCAATATATTGCATGTCACTTTTGTCGGTAACATACGCATGAGGCACTAGTTAGCACTCAAAAGTCGACTTTCACAACCAAAAAGTCATCTTGCCTTTTCGCCTACCAAACCACGTTACCACCTTTGCCTTTGTATATTATTTTTACTATTTCTTCTTCTTCCTCATTTTCATCTCCACTGAGTTTTAAATTCCTTTTGATAGTTTTGTTGATACAAAGTGCAAATGCTCTCTTGATCAAAGTCAAGTAGCCTCTCTTTTAATTTGTTTCATTTTTGTTCTTCGTTTCTTATTTTCTTTCTTCTAGTTTCTTTAACTGTTTGATAGTCGTTTTATGATTTTTTTTTTTTTTGGAATGCTTGTTTGATCTGAATTTGAAATAGTGTTGTTTAATCGTTAGTTTGATCTATTTCTGTTTGGTTTTCTTTTTCTTGCTTAAGTCCTTTTATGTTTTGTTTTTGATAAGTAATGGGGTTTCAAGTAGCGAAAATCCCATTCTTGCTTCTTTAGTGTCCAATCCTCTTTTTAGTGAGTTCTCTCATGGATCACTTAAAGTTTTTTTTATGAAAATGCTAAATGTTCATTGGATATGTGTGTTTTTTTGGCATATTAGTTGTATTTCATGTAGTTTGAATATCACTTTTTTTCAACTTTTTTTTTTAATTTCTAAGTTCCTCCTAGTTCCTTTGTTTCTCAATAACTTTAGATGTGTTTCTCGGGATATTGAAACTTGCGTTTGACTATTCTGAAGGGTCTAGGGAAGATATTTAAACGTATTTTTAGTGTTGGGTTCGAGAAAATAACTTTCACATAGGGGTGACAATTTATGACACGACACGATAACCCGACACGAACACGACACGAAGTTAATAGGTTGGATTTAGTATAAACGGGTTTGGGTCAAAACAGGTCAAACATGATTAGACATGACTAAATGCGGGTCATAAACAGGTTAACCTGATAAACTCGAAAATGACACATTTAACACGATTATGCATAAGTTAAGAAATAAACTATAAATAAGTTCATTTAAAATTAATATATTTATTAATTTGTTGATAGTGTAATTTATTTATTTATTTTTTAAATATAATTTTTGAATTTACTTTTAATATATTTTATATTTTTATTAATATTTTTTATAAAAAAATTATTTTAAAAATTGATTATAAAAAGTTAAATATGTCATATACAGGTACACGATTATAAATACGGTTGCGACGCGACTCATTTACTACACGACCCGTTTACAATATATATGACACGACTCATTTATAACACAATGACACAAATTGCCACCCCTACTCTCACATAGCTTTTAGAC